>JAXGGA010008532.1:0-56328 GCA_038373865.1 Uloborus plumipes
TTTTGGCAACGGAAAAAAACTGTTTTTTCAACCCTCGATCTTAAACGTGCTTATCATCAAGTGCCAATGCGGGAAGAAGATAAACAAAAAACGGCTATAATAACCCCTTTTGGTTTATTCCAGTTTAACTTCATGACTTTTGGATTGCGAAACGCTGCGCAAACTATGCAACGATTATTGGATGATGCCCTCAGAGGTTTAGACTTTTGTTTTGTGTATATAGACGATTTGCTGATTGCTTCAAAATCCTTGGCGGAGCATTTGGATCATATGAGGCAGGTTTTTGCGCGCCTGCGAAAATTTGGCTTGATTTTGAATCGTGAGAAATGCGTGTTCGCGACAGAGCAAGTTTCGTTTCTGGGTCATAGGGTAGATAAAGATGGTATAACTCCATTGCCCGAAAAAGTAGAAGCGATCACCAATTTTCCACGGCCCAAGACAGTCGAAGAGCTCAGACGGTTTTTGGGCATGTTGAATTTTTTCCGTCGTTTTTTGCCCCAGGCAGCTAAGAAACAATTACCTTTGCAGCAAATGCTAGGGTCGTGTAAAAAACGTGACAAAACACCGCTAAATTGGTCTGATGAGTCTATTCAAGCCTTCAAAGTTTGCATTGATGATCTTAAACACACGACGAACTTGACTCATCCAAACCCAGAAGCTGCAATAATTCTTGTGACAGATGCATCCGAAAAAGCTATTGGTAGCAGTATACAACAACTAGAAGGTGGTGCTTGGAAGCCTTTGGGATTTTTCTCACGTAAACTAAGCACAGCAGAGCAGAAGTACAGTGCATACAGGGGCGGCTCCTCACTATGGGCCGGGTGGGCCGGGCCCACCCAGAAAAATTGGAAAAAAAACTAATACATAATTAAAACATATCGTTTTGTATTTCTGTTCAAAAAACTAAAAAAAAAAAAAAAAAACATAGTGCACAAAACATATTTTAAACCTACAGTCACCCCCCCCCCCCCCGCACATCGCTAACACAGCACAAGAAAGATTTCTAACTTCATCAATTTTAGCGCTTCGCACGGCTTTTAGAACGAGCTTGAGGGCCGCTCTCAGTAGGCCCGCGGCCAACTCCGCTTTTAGCCAATCGCAGTGGCTGGATTAAGAAGAGCGGTTCTCTGATGACACCCCATTGTAACATTCGACCTGTGGGCCCATCTTCCCTGGCCCCTGGCCCGAGATTTCCCTTTGTCCCTAACCAAAGCGGTGGAGAGGGAAGTGTCTCCTCACTGCGTACAGGAGCAGAATGTGAGGTCCTTGCGTTAGGGAGAAAACTCGCCTCTTCTCATTTCGCACTTTTCGTGTTTCTCTTTTCCTTTCTTTCTTTTTTTTTTTTTGAATGATTTTAATAACAAGTCCTCTTTTTTTTTTTTTTTTGTCTTTCTTTTTTACTTTCAACACCTATTACTAACAGGCATAGAGATTGCTAATTCCATTACCGCCCCCCTCACCTATTTGTAATACAGTGCATGTATATTTTATTAGTTAATTTGCGTTTGGGAACAGAGATTCTTATTCTCAAAATTTTTGTGTGAAGACTTTATTTTTGACTTGCAGACCGTTTGCCATTTTCTTGGTATTAGTTTGAATTTAATCTCATAGTGTTGTAAGTATTGTATGAACTCTAGAAACTTTGTCATCCTTCCGGGTGTGACATTATAAATGCTTGGAGAATTAATAAGTATTCTTAAGCTCTAAATGCTAAATTTATTTAGCCGAATCAATGATTACATTTATATCCAGGACCAAAGTCGTCCAAAGAGCGGCCAACACCCTCCCCTTAAAATATCGATGAAGTAGTTCTCCCCTCCCCTCTTTTTGATAATCATCCCTGCAACTAATATTATCACATTCATAGGGATTTTAATGTCCGAAAAAACACTTAGATGTTGAATAAAAACTTTTGCTACTCTACAACTTTTCTTAAATCTTATGACACGTAACATTAACCTTCTACTACAAATTCATTTAAAGCAGTAACCAGAAAAAACAAAACGTTGAAATTGAACGTTCATAAAAATATTGAGTGGATCAACGTCTACTGTATATAAAAACTATATTCAGCTTAAAAATGTATAAATGAATAATACACTTATTCTTTAAATTATTATTATTTTACAAATTGCTTCATAATTCATAGAGGAAACACGTGGATATAAAATTTCGCAACATTTAACAACTATATTTTGCAATATATTTTTCTGAAGTTTTACAATATATGAAATAGTAAATACTGTTTAAAAGCAATGTAGTTAAATTAAAAATTTCTATCAAAGTTTAATAACGATACCTAATGGTTCTGAAAAACTAGGCGTTCTACAAGATTTTTTATTTCTAACATATAGCATGTTACCATGACTATCAGTCAAATCACGTATCCGAAAAGAAATTAATTATCAGTTAGTCAAATATTTCTGACAAACATAATCAAATTAGTCAGTTATCCGTGTTTTAATTTTAATGTTATTCGAATCGGTAAGTCAAGATCCAGATTATATTGTAAGAAAAATAAGTGTTTTAATATTGTTTTGTACATGTGTGTATTTCCTGAAAATAATTCGATTCAGCTCATCACTAGTTTGAGTATACGATCATACATTGGTAAGTGAGTGGAACCATAACTGTTCAAGCCAGTGTATTCCAATTTATTTAAAAGCATACACATACATTAAAATTGAAAGTTAATGTAAATATCATGGCTATAAAAGTAACATTTTTAAGTTGAAACACCGTTAGGATTTGTTTTTTCATGAACTGAAATTGCAACATTTGTATCCAAATTAAAAAAAAATGTAAGCATACATATATCGAGTCATTTACCTTATGAGTTCCTTAATTTGATGATAGAGGCTTTCAAAAACACATGGTGCAGGTTGTCGACATTTTTAGGGGGTGAGAGGGTGTGTTTTAGGCAGAAATGTTCGTTTTCTTTTGGAGTGCAGTCCCGTAATGTTTGAGTAATGGCACCGACTTGTGGCGTAACACTTTTAATGTGATGAATATTTTCACTGTCCGAAAATGGCAAAATTCTGAGAGCTAGCTTTGCGAAACATTAGTGATGTATAGGAAGTATGTCGTCTGTGAAAAATATTGTTATTATCATTACATTGATCGCTTAAGGCTGGTATAACATTTAAAATATAAAACCTATGTATCAAATCAAATGAGATAATTTTGCAATGCAAATTTGTATTAATAGAATTAAATATTATTTTATGTCGCTCAGCATTAGTTTAATAGTTGTTTCCTTCATTTTTTTTTGTAAGCATTACTGGGGGAACATATAATTGCGGGCCCACCCACTAAATTAAGGCACGAGCCGCCACTGAGTGCATACGACCGAGAACTCTTAGCAATTTTTGCTTCTATCAAATATTTCCAGTACTTACTTGAAGGAACTCACTTCACTGTTTTCACTGACCACAAGCCACTTACCTATGCCTTCGCACAAAAAATTGAAAAATTGTCTCCACGTCAGATAAATCATTTGAATTTTATTGCACAGTTCACGGTGGATATTAGACACGTAAAGGGAAAAGAAAATATTGTGGCCGATACACTATCACGAATCGAAAGTATTTCTGACACAGCAGTGAACTATGAAGACATAGCGCGTAGTCAACAGGATGATGAAGAACTTGTTCAACTTCTTGAAAATTCAAAGAGTTTAATTTTACAAAAAATTAAAATTCCAAATACCAATGCAACGCTGTATTGTGATATTTCTACTCAAGTCATCCGTCCTTACATTCCGAAATCTCACAGATATCAAGTCTTTCGAAATTTGCATGACCTTGCTCATCCTGGTGTGCGTTCCACAGTTAGACTCATAGGTAGTCGTTTCGTCTGGCCCAACATGAAGCAGGATATAACACGTTTTACACGATCCTGCATGGCTTGTCAAAAGTCAAAAATTTCTCGCCATGTAAGTTCACCACTGTCGGAGTTCAAAGTGCCAAATCATCGATTTTTTCACATAAATGTTGACATAATCGGTCCTCTCCCGCCTTCGCAGGGATTCACCTACTGTCTTACAGCCATTGATAGGTTCTCCCGTTGGCCTGAGGCCATGCCACTAGCTGATATCCGTGCTGAAACAGTCGCTCAAGCCCTTTATAGCGGGTGGATATCCCGATTCGGAGTACCTCAGCGAGTCTCAGTTGACAGAGGTGGACAGTTCAGAAGTGAGGTTTTTCACTCTTTGGCTAGGAGTTTTGGAATTCGTATCTCTCCCACAACAGCCTATCATCCTCAGGCCAACGGCGCAATCGAAAGGTGGCACCGGACTTTAAAGGCAGCTATAATGTGTCACACGTCCATTCATTGGGTATCAGCATTGCCTGCGGTTTTGCTTGGACTTCGCACAGTTTTTAAAGAAGATATTCAGTGTTCTCCAGCGGAAATGGTGTACGGTGAAAACCTTTGCCTCCCCAGCCAATTTTTTGTCAAGGAAGTTCCACAGCCTGATGAAAATAGTTTTGTAAAGAAACTTATAGGTCATTTTCAGGACTTAAAACCAACCCAAACGTCCAATCATTCGACAAAATCTACTTTCGTGTACAAGGGCCTGGATGCGTGCACTCATGTTTTTCTCAGAATGGACGCAGTCAGGCCTTCCTTGTCACCACCATACAAAGGTCCTTTCAAGGTGCTATCAAGGACTGAAAAAACGTTCGATATTGAACAAGGCGGTAAAAGGACAACCGTAACCATTGACAGACTGAAACCAGCACATCTGTTGGACGACAATTCAAGTTCTCAAGAGAACAATCCAGACTCTAAACTTGTCTCTCCTAGTGTCGACTCACCATCACTCCCCACACCTCCTGAAACAGTGCAACCTCCTTTGGCTACCCGTACTGGTCGGAGAGTGCATTTTCCGGCCAAGTACCGGGACTTCGTACCTTAAAAATTATAACGAATAATTTTTCTTTTTTCAGGAAGGGGGATGGTGTGGCGGCGCTAGCGACAAGGCCACTTCAGTTTAAGTGAGAGGTTTCTGATTTGGAATCTGGCAACGCTGCCCTCGCAGTAGTTGTTGTTGACATTCCACGATAAACAGCCGCTCATGTTGCTGCTCTTGTATCTCGAATATACAAACGATGTAAATATGTAAAATAGGAATTAAATGTGTATCATATATTGTTATAACCTTGTGTCATCTCCTCACTCATGCAGCTCGTACACCACTACAACAGTATTCGCTACAGGCTTAAAAGCGATGGAAAAAAATGGTGGTAAAATCTTTTAATGAAATGAAGCTACATAGGAAAGATATGGTTACAACAAAAGCGAGCTTCAAGTCTCTCAAAGTGAGTCAATATAAACTCTCAGCAAATATTCAATAGAATTATTTGCATATGTGACAGCCCAGTTAAACTGAAATCTTATTTCGAGTTTGAGTTAGCGTCACACCCACCTTCATTATTTGACAATGCATTAATACGAAAAGGTACGAAAGCATCTTTCATGAAATTGTTTGAAGATTGAATTGTTCAGGATACGTTTGAGGCAAATAAAGCTATTTTTGTAATAGACGGGGGACATTTGCTACATGCAAAGGTTTGGAGACTAAAAAGCACTTTCAAGGAAATAGTAGAATCATACTTAAAATATATACATACTTAGTAATAATAGAAATAAAGCGACAGTGGTTTTCGATGGGTACCTCAACGTTCCAATTCCAACCACAAAACTATAAGAACAAGAAAGAAACGCATCAAAAAAAAAAAAAAAATCTCACAGAATTGTTTTTGATGAAAATACAGTTTTCACAACACAACAAAAAGATTTTCTAGCAAACCCTCAAAACAAGAAGAGATTTATAGAAGCAGTTATAACAAGGTTTATTGCTGGAGCTATTAACGTGGTTTTTGCAGAAGATGATGCTGACACTGTCCATTAAGAATATGCAAAATAATAATACTACTGTTGTTGTGGAAACTGATACTGATCTCTTGGTTTTACTTGTAGCCTTAACTCCTCAGCATGATGCCACACTTTTCTTCTTAATGACTTCATCTTCAGTGTCTACAATTTTCTAATAAATAAACATGTCGAGCAGCAAACTGCACTGCTTTTTACTCATGCAATGACACTAGCGTCTAAAACACACGAATACGTTGAATCTCACAACGCAAAATGTAAACAAACCGCAGTCGCTGCGCATGCTCGAACTCTCGCCTGTGCTAGCGAAAAGTTAGGTTGTGTTTTTTTTTTTTTTTTTTTTTTTTTTGTGGTAGCAGCGAAATCTCCCGTTGAAAATAGCTTAGCCCTTTTTTTAGGAAGTTTTTCTCTTTTCTTTCATTGATGGTGTATTTATTTTACACAGACGACACTCAGTCACGCTTCAAAATATTTATTTAGAAACAAGCCAAAAGCTTTCAACACAAAAAGACCCTTTTCACTTTTCATTTATATGCAAAATTTTTTTCAATTAATTGCAAAAATTATAAATAAAAATAATTCTAAAATTAAGAAGGTTTATTAGGAATTATATTAAGGAAGGTGATTTTCCTTAATAAAATTTTTGATGTGGCATTGCATTTCAAGTTATACTTTTAAACACATTTTTGATTTGAAAATTTCTTTTTTTTTAAATTGCTTTGTTGCACTTTATTTGTTTTATAATTAAAAAAGTAATCCAGGTTTTGATCTACTTATTCTTAATGAAATTTAAATTTTAATTATATTTAAAAAAAAACTTACAAATTTATTCAAAATGTAAAATTTTTGTTAAATTAATAGTTTTAAAATAACCTCTTGTTGTATTACAAAACAAAACGTATTCCAACCCTGAAATTCAAACACAAGTATCTCATTTCCAAATTTGATGCTTTAAAACTATTTGTATAGTGTTAAATCCGAAGTTGACATTTTTACATGCGTTCAAACATTGTCCTATAATTCAATATTTCAGAAGATGTGTTAAATCATGTAAAAACTAAATGTTTGTCTATGGACAGTATAGCTTTAAAAATCACTTATTTTTTAATAATTTCAGCTGGATATTTTTTACATAAATATGTTATTTCACTTGAAATTTATCGTAAAAATGTTTATAATAGTGCATTATTAAAATTTGAAATTCAAGCTTAGTTATTTAAAATTATTGACAACGCGATAGCCTGGTACTCTTGTTCAGAATGTTTTGAAAGCTTCTTTTTTTGACACTCTTTTAGGTACTGGTCTTTGCTCTCTGTAAGGAAAGAATTGCGCATGCGCCAGCGAAAAAATCTTGTTTTCAGTGCGAGGAATGACGAAAAGACGAAAACTGTTTATCTTTCGCTTTATGATGCCCAACGTATTCGTGCACTCTAGACCCTAGTATGCAAACTATGACTGGTTGCGACTCGACATCGGCTTTCTATGGAGTAGGAAAGTTAAAAACTGCCGACTTGATACGTTTTTCAAAAGAAGCTAAAGCTCAGCTTTTCACAAAACAAAATATTACAAAAGAAATCCTTGTAGAAAGTGGAGAAGTTTCTCCTAAGATGTACAATTTATCACGGTATAAAACCCTAAATGAAACCAGATATTTTAAGTATAAGCAACTAATCGCCAAGATGTCCCTTAAGTCAACTTATGATTTAGCAAAACTTGAACCAACTTCAGATGCCGCTCGTCAGCATTGTTTGAGGGTTTACCACCAAATTCAAACTTAGTTAGGTTTTAAACTTCCACCAGAAGAGTGGGGTTGGCAATATACTTCAAGGAACAGACTTATTGCTAAGCCCATGACGATTTCCCCTGCTCCAAGTGACCCCCATTAATATCTTGCAATTGTAAAACATTGTGTGTGATAAACTGCAACTATCGTAAAGCTGGGTTCGATTGAACGTTTATGTGTGAAAACTGTAGTGGAATGCATTGTAACAATATTTCGGACTAAGCAATGAAATGTTAGAAAATACAAATACAAAGGTGACGACCAGCCGCAGACTCTGGGCCCAACTGGGCTGGTCCTAGTCAAATTAAAAACCCCAATGAAGATCAATGGCCCTTTAAAGCTATCTACTCCATTGCTACTTACCGCCTCTTCCGGTAAACTGTTCCAAATTCCCACTACCCTGCAAAAATAGTAATTTTTTCGAATTTCCAGATTAGCTTGAGATTTGAACAGATTAAAACAATGACCCCTTGTCCTGTTTTCTGTGCAAAAATCTAACTCTGCAACATCATTCATTTTAATAAATTTGAATAACTGAATCATGTCCTCTCTGGTTCTCCTTTGCTCAAGACTCCTAACATTCAAAAAAAGAAAAAAATCTCTTTTTTCCGCGATGTCATATTGCTATATGTTACCTTTCCGGACCTCAGACGTTGTGTAGTTCATCTTTCAAATAAGCAGTCTGCCAACGTTACTCTACTAATCTGGTGCCCACGCCTTCGCCGTGCGATACAAGATGGCGGACCCGTAGCTGCTCAGGCAGTCCTCTACTGCTCCTGCTACAGGTCGCCTCTCGTCCTCTGCAGAGCAGATGGTGGCGCCCATGTCCTAGACACACACGTGCCTATTGTAATTTGTCATTGCAAAAAACATAATTTGAATTCAAGATGCCGAAGGTCATTTTTTTAGTCAATATAACATTGCAAAAAAAAAAAAAAAATCTCTTTTTTTTCTTCAACTGTTGTTTTCCAACCCTCAATTCCTCGGAAATTCCGAAGCATAAACCCTTTCAGACAATTATTGGGGGTCGTAGAACTGTTCTACCGACGCCAGACTTTTCTCAAAACTTTATTTTCTTCGTCCCAATAGGGAAGAATTCGACTTTCAACTTTAATTTTAAGTGATAGACTAGCATACATGAACGGCATTGGTGAAAAAATTTTTAGCGATAAGACAAGTAGTTTTTAATAAATAATTTTTAAAGTTCAAGCGATGGTGACGTCATAGGGCTGGTTCAGCGGGCGCCAATAGAGCGAGGAGCTTTTCGTAGCAACACGAGTGAAAACAGGTTTTCACAACGCTATTCATTAGGGTGGAGCGAAAAAAAAAAGTTTTTATTTTCGAATCGTAATAGTGCGGGAAAGTTGCGATTGGTGAAGACTTACAAAACAAAACAAAATTTTTTGAAATCGGATAATATCTTCCGATCCCGCAACGAGGCTGCAATTTTGAAAAAAATAGAAATTTTCATGTGTTCTTATTGTTTTTTTTTTTTTTTTTAATTTTTGTTTCAATGTTTCATTTTAATGCTCTTAGACGGAAAAGTTACAATTGGTGAAGATTTCGAAATTTTACAAAATATGTTGAAATCGAATACCTTTTGATCCAGGAACAAGCCTCAAAACCAAAAAATTGAAGAATTTTAGCTGTTTTTTCGGAGGGATTAAATTAAAAAAAAAAAATGTACTCATTTTTTTTTCTTATTTTTCCCCCGGTAACAAGCGTAAATCATTTTAAAAAGTACTATATTCCTCATAAACATTAATTTATTTTTTGTAAGGTATCTTCTAAGCATGCAAAACTACCATTCTTTACAACAATGAAACATTTTCAAATAATAGAAAATTATAAAATATTTACCAAGATTTCTACAATCCAGTACAAAAATCCACTAAATAAAACACCCGCTCACAAAATAAACGCTATTTTTTTATTACTAAACTACAAACAATTTTAGTACCTAACCAATTATATACAATTTCTTAATCGCCTTTTGAAGTCTGTGCCTTTTATAAACTGACCTAACCTAACTGACTACCCACAGAAACCTCTAACATTAATGTAACAAAAAACTAATTTTGTCTTTAAAATTGAACTTAGTTAGGTTAGGCAGTGTATAGAATGAGACTTCGAAAGCATTTAAACATTAAGAAATGAACATATAATGAGGTAGGTATTAAAATAGTTAATTAATTAGAAATTAAAACAAAAATGTTTATCTTATGAGTGAATGTTTTGTTTAGTGGATTTTTGTACTGAAAAAGTAAAACAAATTAAATTAATAGGTATGGGCAAGAAATTGTATGTAAATGCTATCTTTATTTTTTGCTTTTTAGTTCCCGGGTGTTTTTCAATAGCGGTTTCGATTTTTATTTAAAAATAATTTTGTGTATGAAAAATTAGAAATCAACAAATTCTAAAATTTTTTTTATCTACACAAAAACATTCCTTATATTTATGGCTTTTATATCAAACATGTTCCATACCAAGATCATCACCGAGATACCCTGTACTAACCTTATAAGCGCAAGTTTCTCTGCAATCGTGTTTCAAATGTTCATTTGTCATGATAACATGTTAACATTTTTTGCATGTGGCTAATGGGGTGTGTTGGCAAAGGCATAACTTTGACTTCCTCACGGTGTCCTCTTTTGTTAAATGCTTTCCTATCCTAAATTTTTGTTACACTTCGCTTGGGCAGTGATCTCTATATAAACTCTGGATAGCGGACTACACCCCGGCCGGGGAAGCCTTTCGACGCCTTTCATGGGGACGATTTGGGTGTAGTTTCAGCCCCCAGCTTGGCTCCTTTATCGCATATTGGCACAAATTTGGCGTAAATGCTATTTCGCGGGAGCTAGAATTTATTGCTGTTGTTGCGCATTGCGTTATTATATCAGATTTCGAGGATTTCAATTCGATTTAAGATTTAGTTTAGCAATAGCACATTATGCCAACCTGCAGTGCGTATAATTGCTCTTATAAGTACGAAAAATTTAAAATTTTTGAGATATTTTTTACATGCTACCCGACTAATTTTTGGTACTTTAATTATGTGTTAACATTTTTGTTGCTCTTTGTTACCGTGTAAAATTCACATTAAAAAAATTTAAAAAATCTATATACATATAAATATATATATATTGTTCATATTTAAAACATTTCTCATACCCGCAAAGTATTTCGTTCTTCTCCAAATTTGTTCTAATTTATTTATTCACCAAAAATCCGGATTTTTTTTCTTAAATATCCAATTATTTTTGGAGAAAAGTAACACGCTTTCTCCTCTTTTTTACTTTTGCATATCAGCGTCAAATCCAGTCGATTACAGAAATCGTCTCATTTAAAAATTTTCACTGCTAATCACCCCTTAGTAAAAAAAAAAAAAAAATCTGAAATGAAATTTTCAATTGTTTTGCATCTTCTAAATATTTGAACTATTTTGAAAATGGGAATTTATTTTAACATATGCTATCAGTTAGCTCAAATCCGCTTGTTTTATTTTTATTTCAAATTATTTTTTAAACTTAATTTTAGATATTAAATTATTTAGTGGAAACACACTAAATGTCAAGAGATTTATCTCTAAATCGTTCAAATATTTCTATGGCCTTTTTTTTTTTTTTTTTTTTTTTTTGTCATTAAAAACTTTATTAGTTCTTCTTTTCCTTCCTTTTTTTAGGAAGAGGGAGGGAGGGGGATGCTTTTGCTTATTACATATGCCTGCAGTTGAAACACACTGAAGGTGAAATAAATTAATGGTTAAACAGTGGCAGCTGCTTATATGAAAATGAATCACATTTGCTCCAAACAGTTTTCATTCAATAAAGAGACTAATTCAATAAAGCTGGATTTTTATCTTTTTTGTTTTGATAATTTGACTCATTAAAAACATTTTATTTTCTCCTATATTGCTAGAAATCAACGTGTTTGTAGGAAGGGCAAATAAGAATAAAGGAACGTCACTCCCGGAAATATTTATTTATTTTTTTAACCCCCCCCCTAATGTTATATTATAATGAAAATAATGCAAATTTAAAGTAAATTGGTTCCAAGTCGCGGACAAAGTAGTCCTTCAAAATATTATATTTACTCCTCCAAAACTCCTAAAAAACTCCTTCATTTATATCTAAAATTGAGTACAAATCCTGACATATGCAGGTTTAAAACCGAGGCTTTAGTTTACTTTTGGGACATTCCATATCTAGTAATCGACAACCCGAGAAAATTTTTCCCTCAAACTTTTGTATTTCTTTAAAATTTGGCTCATCAATTGCACCCTTTTAGGTGATCATAAGTCCCAATTTTTAGAATTTTATCCCTTTTATTTTTTTGTCTATGAGACTGATTTTTGGAAAAACCCTCTTTTTTTCATGAATGCTTGAACATAAAATGGACCATAACTCAGCACCGAATATAGATAGAACGATTTGGTAAAGAACTGTTTAAAGTACGTTAGTTGCCGTTTAATATAATATGCAACATGATTAATTAAAAAATTATTTTTTAAAAAATGAAATTTAAATTTAAAATTTAAATTTCTCTGAAAACAAAAATTTCTTTCAAAAAATTCTCAAAAAATTGTGTATTTCACCATTGTTTGAGCAAAATTTTTGGTTGGGATCTCAATGGGATCTTATTTTCATACATTTTTTAATAAAATTTGACAGGAAAAAAATGATATTTTTCACATTCTATTTATTTAAATATGAAGTTCTTTTGCTGGTGATAGTCTAAAAAGTAGAAAGTAAACATAATTATACTTAAAGTGAGTTATAGTGAGCTGGCATGAACTTGTAGGTAGTTCAGTCTCCCCCCCCCCCCCCCTTCGGCACAACTACTAAAAACTGTTCAAAATGTAAAAAAAAAAAAAAACTCTTTGAAACAAAATGAATAGTAAATTTATTGAAAGTTGGTAAATGTGTTTCGTAAAACGAGACGAAGTACCCCCTACCCCCTCCCAAATATGCCATTATTATTTTGTAAGTTCAAGATCATTACTTTTAAACAATTATTAATTTTACTCGAAAAGTAATCTATGAACATTTTGAAAAGCACTAATTACACGTAATGCAAAACAATATAACTTTATTCACTAGAAAAATTCAATTTTCTTGGTTTCTTAATTTTTTTTCTGCTATTTATTCGTTTATGTACGAAAAAATGTAAAAAATTAATTTTTTTGCGTCTTGTTATAGCTAGTCAAACGAATATTGTTTTCTTTTGTCTAGTTATGGTGACCCCAAGGCGGACGAAACTGAATTTCGCTCTTCGCTATGTTGAAAAACGAAACTTGGCGACAAAATTTATCTTCAAAGTTGAGCAAAGATTTTAAAGTTATTTAAGACAATCCGATATACGGAGAAAAAAAATTGACTCTCGTAGCTTTGAAAATGAAGAATGTTTAATCACTTTTTGCGTTTAAACCTTTTAAATATTAAAAATTGGCGTTTTCCCGCTGCATTTAAAATAGGGCAAAACGCCGTAGAAACCAATGTTAAAGGATCTCCGCTGGGGAGTAGTCCCTAGGGTTGCAGGCCTTCATGTTTCTACTGAGCGGAGACTGGGAGTCGTCAATCCAGTTTTATTGAGATCAGTGCGCTTGGGACTTTGTTACTGTATAGAAACCAACATTACCTTAAAGCAAACTAAAAGCAACTAAAAGGCAAAAAACAATATAAAGCATTTACATACAATTTCATACCGATTAATTATATTTGTTTTACTTTTTCAATACAAATATCCACTGAACAAAACACTCACTCATAAGATAAACAATATTTTTTTATTTCTAATTGATCAACTATTTTAATACCAACCTCATTATTTGTTAATTTCTTAATTTTTAATTGCCTTTTGAAGTCTCATTCTATATACTGTCCACCCTAACAAGGTTTAATTTTACACACAAAATTAGTTTTTAGTTAAATTAATGTTAAAAGATTCTGTGGGTAGCCAGTTAGGTTAGGTAGCAGTTTATAAAAGGCAGACTTCAAAAGGTGATTAAGAAATTGTATATAATTAGTTAGGTATTAAAATTGTTTGTAGTTTAGTAATCAAAATTAGTGTTTATTTTGTGACTGGGTGTTTTATTTAGTGGATTTTTATACTGGATTGTAGAAATCTTGGTAAATATTTTATAATTTTCTATTATTTGAAAATGTTTCATTGTTATAAATAATGGTAGTTTTGCATGTTTAGAAGATACCTTAAAAGAAATAAATTAATGTTTATGAGTAATATAATGCTTTTTAAAATGCTTTACGCTATGATTCCGGGGGAAAAAGAAGAAAAAAATTAATCTCCCCGAAAAAAAGCTAAAATTCTCCATTTTTTTGGTTTTTCAGGCTTGTTCCTGAATCAGAAGGTATTATTCGATTTCAATGTATTTTGTAAAATTTCGGAAGGCTCTTCACCAGTCGTAAAGTTTCTGTCTAAGAGCAAAAAAATGAAACATTGAAACAAAAATTTGAAAAAAATATAAGAACACATGAAAATTTCACTTTTTTCAAAATTTCAGCCTCCTTGCGGGATCGGAAAATATTATCCGATTTCAAAAATTTTTGTTTTGTTTTATAAGTCTTCACCAATCGCAACTTTTCCGCACTATTACGATGCGAAAATAAAAACTTTGTTTTTTTCGCTCCACCCTACTATTTATCGAGGCTACCGTAATAGTTAAAAATCGTCAAGTATTGGATTTCTGAACATTTGAGTATCGTTTGCTTTCGTTTAAAAGTTTAAACCACACCCGCAGCAAGTTGTTGAACTGTTCTTTGACGAATCCAATTTTCATAACACATTAATAGACTTGAACTAATTGATTGCAAAAGGGGGAAAACCCCCCTCCGAAATAAAAAGCTTGCATAGCTGACATGCAATTTTGTATGTGAAAATCTGAGAGAACGAGCCCTATTTGACGTCATTGGTTTCGTTTCTCAAGGCGCGCTTTTTTGCGCGTGGGTTTATTAAAAATTCATTAAAAATCAATCGCTGTTTTAAAATTTGGCAATGATGAATTTTGATGTTTTGCAAATCTCTTAACAATATCTAGTAGTCACAGTAGTTTATTTGAGGGTCAAAATCCTGGTTCCCTCTGAACTAGGGCTGCGACATCGATGTCGATGTTTTGGAAACATCGATGTTTTTGCTAAAACATCGATGTTTTTACCATCGATGTTTGAGGGTCGATGTTTTCCCAACATCGATGTTTTGGGTTCGATGTTTTTTTCGATGTCGATGTTTTATAATCCAGCAAAAAAAGCTTGATAAAAATATGCGATATGCAGACGTATTAAGAAGTTTTCATCCTTAATCAGAAGTTTCAGTATTAATCTCATTAGAAAACATTTTCTATGATTATTATCGATGTTTTGCTCTCGATGTTTCTAAAACATTTCTAATTTGCTTTCGCCATTTTTTTTAAATTTTATTTATTTCATTATTATTCTTTATGTGAATGTTTTATATTTCAGCAAAAAAAAAAAAAATCATCAAGATATGCGGCCAAAAGTTATATCGTTAATCAGCCGTTACACTATCAATCTCGTTAGAAGACGTTTTTGATAGTTACCATCGATGTTTTAAGGTCGATGTCTTTTAATGATCACTGTTTCGCGTTCGATGTTTTTTTTTCTTTCGATGTCTGTTTTACACTTCAGCAAAAAGCAATAAAAATATGCAATAAAAAAGATTCATCTTTAACAGTTGCAATATCTATCGTATTGAAATAGTTTTTTTTTTAAATTACTACCGATGATTTACGGTCAACGATTTTTAAACATCGTTGTTTTTGTTTTGCTTTAGAATTTTTTTTCGATAACGGTGTTTTACATTTCAACAAAAAAAGTTTCATAAAAATATGCGATAAATAAAAGTTATACAGTTAATCAACAGTTGCAGTATCTATCTCACTAAAAAGTTTTCTATAATTGACATCGATATCATACGGTTGATGTTTTTCAGGAGACAAAAGATAAATCTAATTGAGTGATATAAAGAGGCGCAATGTATTGGGGAGTTACTGTATTACTGTACATTTAAATGTGTAAGTAATTTTTATAAAAAAAGATCGATGTTTTGAAACATCGATGTTTGAAAACATCGATGTTTTTTGGTCGATGTATCAATACCATCGATGTCTTAATTTCGAAACATCGATGTCTTGAAACATCGATGTTTTACCTTCGATGTCGCACCCCTACTCTGAACAGGTGTCTTGATGAGTGAATCATAAATCGCTGGAACTGCTAATTGCTTTTTTGCCCAGAATCATCTGAAAATTAGCGGGAACTTAACGGCGGTGAAGAGGGTAGACATGAGAGAAATCTTTTCTTTTTTTTTGGGGGGGGGGGGAGGGGGATGCTTATTGATCGAAGTTATTGATTTAATTACCATTTTTAACAGAAAAAAAATTAATTTGCCTCCATCTTTTTTAAAGATGTTATTTGTATTGCTTGTTTTTGTAACCGAGTGTATAAGTAGCGGACTAATTTCCATCGCAATTGCAATCATCGTTTTTTATTATCATATCTTCTATCTCCGATTCGATGCATTGGGTTTACTAGCATCCATCTTTATTAGACAGAAAGCTACTAACTGTTGCATCCTTCTGCCTTTTTAAGATTTTTTAAAAACACTGATTTATACCTCGTTCCTGTAATCGTTAATTTTTACACTCCCAGTTATGTGACCTTCTGTTCTTTTACAGCGCCCAGGAACAAAATTGTAAGCTCAACCTAAAGATACCTCACCGAATTTACTTTTTCCAACATTTTAAAGCTCATTCAATTGTTCTCTCAGTAATGATTTATGGTTTTTTAAGTTAATTGCAATTAAAAAACGAAAAAATATTAAAATTTAGACAAAATTAAGTGTTTTTGGTCTTTTTCGTATTTTCTATACAAATTTATACACATCATTACGATATAGTTTCAGCAGATCTCACGTACTTGATAAGACACATTTTACTATGAGAAAAAAACATTAAAATAAGTTACAAAAAAAAAAAAAAAAATCTTGAAAACTAGAAGAGACAACACGCTTCTTTCTTTTCTACATTATTCTACACATATGTAGGTTTCATAATCCATAGAAGCTTTTTTTTCTAGGTTTGCTGTTTTTAGTTAAATGCGATTAAAAAATCTGGTATGGGTCCCACACTACTTCCTTTTACGTGTAAATTTCTTTGTAGATGCCTTAGTGTTAAATTTATGCTATGAGTGAGCAAGATATCAATTCGAACATTTACACCCCTAGTTTGCTTCGAAACAATGCAAAACAAATGTTTTACAATGATTCATTTACTAAATATCGCCGATTTTAACATCATTCAGTGAATTTTTCGCAAAATATCGCCAATTGCGCCAAATTGAACCCAAATTCAAAAAAAAAAAAAAATCGCCAAATTTGTCGCCAACTTGGCGATATGTCGCCAAGTTGGCGTCAAACACTTGGCGACCAAAAGCTTGGCGACATAACGGAAAGTGGTCGCGCCAATGCATATCTTTCCCTCTGCATTGAAATTAACACTGATTTTCCCCAAAAAAGGGGTAAAACACCCCCTTGGGAACATTCAAATGCAACCACAAGGGGAGGTGCACAACTAGACCATCCTCAGAGCCTACATACCAAGCTAGAAGCTTCTACGGCATATAGTTTTTGAGTTATGCGACCCACATACGCACACACGTACATACAGACGTCACACGAAAACTCGTCGTAATTAACTCGGGGGTGGTTGAAAATTTTTTTTCGGCTGCTTATATGTTGGTAGGTACATATGCACGTGCTGACAGGTCAAAAAAACTAAGGAATTTTCATTCGGGGGTGAGCAAAATCAAAATTTAGACTCAAATTTGAGTGATTTTTTTTTCGCGATCACAATACTTCCTTTACTACGTAAAAGGAAGTAAAAACCACAAATTTTGAAAAATATCAGTCTTTCTCTTCAAAGCAATGAAATATTAAACAATTTTCGTATCACATATTCTCTTCATAGTATAAATGTTTAGTATATGTTAAAAAAATTTCGGGGGGTTGCTTTTAGCGGGAAATAACGCAGTTTAAAGTTGAGTGAAAATGGACTGAAAACCATACTTCGCGGCAGCTTAACTGAAGAAAGCAACAATCCCTAACACAAATAACTATGGGGTCCTCATAAACAGACACTGTACAATCAATAAATGTAAACATAACCTTGAGGTGGTGTTTCTGTAAAAAACTACAGAGCACTGAAATGCGTCTTTCAGTCGTTTTACCAAAAAGTGCTGCAAAGTACCAACTTTGGGAATTTTTGCCGAGCGAACAACATTTTTTGAGGAGTCATGGAATTGCATAATGTTCATTTCCTATGACCTACTTTCACATATAAAAAAATGAGGGAAATCAAAAAATGTCACTGCCAAAATTTCCCAGTCTGATTTTCAAAACAATGGCTCTTAATTTTTGGGCACCCAGCTGCGGTTTTAGTAGCGCCCGACTTTAAAAGCCGCCTGGTAGCCTTCTGTTACAATACCTCTTCTTAAGCTTGCTTTACACGAAATTCATGTTGTGGCGACTAAGATGTTTTTTCTTTGAAAACTCTCCTCCCCACTCCTTTTTCAGGTTTTTTCTGTGATTTTTTTTTCCCCACTGTCGTACGCAAATGGTTTCTTGAAGGGCCCGTTTTTGTGATCGTTAATTTTGTAAAAGACTTAAAAGGACATTTTGAGGCATTAAAAAAAAATTTTTCAGCGAAAAGGGTCTTTTCCATCTCTTGGGCTATTCCCATCATCTTGGTCCGAAAGAAAGGTGGATTTTGTGACGATTACCGGCGCCTGAATGAAATCACCAAGACAGTTACTACATCCAAAGACAGATGACACTTTGGACATTTTTCCTGCATACAAGTGGTTTTCGCCTCTGGCCTCGAAGAGTAGCTACTGGCCTTTTTCAGTCCAGACGTACTCTGATGACCAAGAAGGCAGCATTTACAACAGGACAAGGTTTGTACAATTTAAAGTGATGCCCTTTGGCCTTGACAATATACTAGCCAGATTCGAATAACTTACGAATACACAAATACCAAAGTACGTACCAAAGATTATAGTTAGGGCAAACCTAATCTGACAGCATTGTGAAGGCAAGACAGATATTAATTACGGTATTGCGATGTAAGGGCCCTGCTCCAAATCAGCAGAAAACACGACCGAAACCGAACGCAGAAACCGAAAATCCGGGTACTTTCCATAGGAACACTATTTTATCCATTTTACGTTTCTGCTTTACGTCAATGTGGAGCAGGGCCCTAACAGAATAACATTTTTGAAACTCAATAATAGCCGTATATTTTTCTTTCGATTGAGCTTTGAATATGTCTTCGGATTCACAATTTTAAACCAATCTACAGTAGTTTTTTTTGCTTTCAAGAAGCTTCCTTGATTTTGCAAAGAAACAGGACCAAGTAAGAAAACATTTTTTCCAATCTTTCAAGTAGTTAACTTACAATTATACCTACAAAGAGGAAAAACTAGGAAAATGTACAGAAAATTACTACAAAAATATTTGAAATCATCAATTTTGTTAAAATATTTTTATAACGTCAACATCAAGCTCATCTCTTTTACCGACAGCACTTTTTGGGAGTCTTATTCGAATTATGTTTGTTCATCCAAATATACATACGCTATTAGTTCATCTTTCAAATACCACAAATGGTTTATTAAGTTTGCTTTTGCTACAATCGATAAGAGTTACTTTTGTATGCTGCTAATTTTTAGAAACATGGCTGCTTTAAGTTAGTAGCTGAAAAACCATGGTTTGATCCAACAGTTAACTACCTAATAAAGCAGTAAATACTTTGGGGGTCAACTTTCAATTATTTTCTAATTATAACAAAATTTAAGCAATGAATCCCTTTGCTACCCATGAAAGTAATAAGCTTCAGGTTGCTGAAAATATATTCCTTTTACTTGGATTTTCTAGAAATAACATTACTATAGTTCTAAGAATTCTCTGTATTCTTTAATCTTTTGGATCCGAACTATTCATATAGAAGTTTTCCTTTCGAGACGGGCTGTACAACTGCTGAACCGTAGATCCCTTTTATTCTGAAAACGGGAAGGTGCAACAGCAACCACTTAGGTTATATGACTTCGCAGTTCGAATACTAAGTTGTAATCCCCCAGTAAGGGGCAGAGGTGGCGCTAGGAAATGTCCGACAGGGGGGCAAGCTTACCCGACAGGGGGCACAGGCAGTGGCGTGTCCAGGGGGTGGGCTGATAGGGCTGCAGCCCCCTCCGAAATTATAAAAAAGGAATTTAAAACATTTTAGTTATTACCCTTTTTCTTTCTTTTTCCTGAAATCGTGAAAAGAGAATTTTTTTCTGCAGAGAAAATTTAATTAAAGGACAAAATTTAAAGAAAGAAAAGAAAAGAAGTAAATTCTTTTTTTTTTTTTTTTTTTTTTGCATGTCCATTTTACTGTTTGTTACGTTTGTGACTATCTTATAATTCAATTTTATGCATTTTTATTGCACATTTCTTTCAGAAACACAGATTAATGCTTGTTCATTCATCTGGCTCTGTTTAATACATTTCAACACATGCAATTTAAACATAAAATTAGGAACAATAGTAAAATAAATCGGAAAATAATGTTATAAAACCACAAATTTGTCAAAATATTGCATGCACTTGTTGGGGGGAAAACTTACTTTAATGAAGAAAACTTTTCAAAATTTAATTTATCTTTTCCTGTTTTTATCAAAATGGTTTATCAATATAATGTACCTCTCGGTTATAGCAATAAGTATAATGCTAAAAAAAACAATGATGTATTTTCGTCATCTTAAATTATCATTGGTATGAGAAATGCAAAAAAAAATACTCTACTTAGCTAAATTTTCTGAGGTTCCCTGCTCTCTTCTCTCTAAGTCTCGACTCAGCCCCCTCTGAAATGATTTGTCTGCGTACGCCACTGGGTACAGGTATAAGTCAAAAATTAAGTTACCCACCCCCCTGTCCCCAGTTTTTCAATTTTTTTATGATGCATTTGATTGAAAGGTAATCGTTCTTACCATGAAACTAAAACTAAATAGTACAAGTACAAAGATTAAAAATTTTTAAAACCCCCGACCCAGATTAAAATGAACTACACTGCTCAAAAGCATTTTAAATTTAAATATATTTAATTTTTTTCCAGAGGACAAGGTAAACACGGAAAAGGAAAGATACTCCTTAGTAGTAAATTTGTCAGTCGCAAAAGCAGAATAAAGAGGAAACATTGAGTATTCTTTTAAAACCTCATACTAAAATCAATTTAGCCCTGGATTAGGAGCGGTTTCTTACTGCTTTATACAATTACTAGTATTTTAATTGTTAACAAATAGAAAATGGCGACAGAAAAACATTTTAACCCTCGTGGGTCCCTCCCATTTCAGTTACACTCAAGACCCTTGGGGTCATAAACGACCCCAATGCTTCCTTTAATTAATTCATTATAATTATTGAATGTTACATGCATTATTTAAGTTCACACACTTTTTAATGCTAAAAAAACAAAAAATAAAAAGATACAATTAAAGTAAAATTTAGTTTATAAATTAAAATTATAATTTTAGAGCAAAACTTACAATAACTGTAGATTTATTTACATCTGTTACAGACCTGAAAAAACATGATTTTTGCAAGTGAATTTCAAACACTTATGACATTTTTCAATGCATTTTCTGCCCAGTTCTCTTGGACAAAAGTTGCAACGTCCTCTTTTTTTGGCCTTCTGGGGAAGTGACCCCAAGGGTCTTATGTGCAAAAAATGCAATTCGGGAAAAATAAAACACAATAATAGCATTACTTTGAATAGAAAACTAGAAGAATAAAAGCCACAAAATGCCATTAAAAACAAATGGTTGATTAACAAAATATATTAAACAGAAATTGCATTGGGGTCACATATGACCCCAAGGAACCCACGAGGGTTAAATCATTGAGTTTTCTTTTCCCGTCTACCGACAATCGTAAATCGTAATATACTATATCTAATATCATAAATTTAAGGTTAAGCCGCATTTGCTGAAAAACGTTAGTAAATATTCGAATGCTATATAACATGGAAGTTCCAAACACATTCTATCAGACGCATTTTTTTTTCTTTCTTTTGATACCGTTGTTTTAGCTTTTCAAGTATTTTTTCTCTTTAAAAATAGGGAAAATTGTTTTAAATGTTTTTAATTACTATCTTCGTTAATTAATGTCATTCGAAGACGCGACCTAGCTAAGAACAATCTCAATCAACTCTTCTTTCAATTTTTTTTTTTTTTTTTTTTGAAATCGGTCCATCCGATTAGGCTCTGGAGTGCCACAGACAGGTACACAGATCGACAAACACGCAGACACGTCAAATTTTATAACCCCCTTCCTTGTTGCGTCGGGGGTTGAAAATGAGGATCCTTAAAAATGAGGATTGAGAATTTCAGAGGATACACGAAACGAAAAAAGGAAATGAAAAACAAATGAAGTGTAATTGAATTAATAAATAAAAAGAATTAGCTTATAAACTATTCTGCTTGAGAGAGAAAAATAAGAGCGAAACAAAAGTATCAACACTTTTTTGTTCCCTCGCCTCCAAACACACAAAGTGTAGATTTAATTATTAACTCGTTGCTATCTAAATGTGCACATTTTTAAATGAAAGAAAGAAAAAAGAAAACATAAAATTCAAATTGCTTCTGCTCCTATTGTTAAAAAAAAGCATTCCAAAAGTTTACAACACACTTACCCAGTTACTTCTGAGTTCTGGAGATGATTTACATCTGCTCTATTCTGTTAAATTTTAATTCGTTCAAATATTGTTCCAATTTTTTTCTTCTTGCTAAGAAAGAAGTAACTCCGTGAATGAAAAGTTTTCGGGTTAGAACTGGGGTGGGCTGCGTGCTTCGCTTCTTTAGCTCGCTATGCAATGCGCGGGAGCCCGCGGCATTCGCCGTCCAAGTAGGAACAAGAAGTTCTGTCAAGAACTAAACGAGCCTACTTTCCCGTACATCGATATCGGCATTCTAGCATCTGATCAATATTCTATTAATTATCTGAAACTGAAAATTATGTCAAACATACCTTTATAGCACTTAAAGCTGATTTCTAAAAGCAAAATATACCCCTCTCATCAGATGAAGTAGACACGTAAAAAGTAAATAAACGAGTAAATAAAGTTTTGTCGCACCATTTAAAGAACGTAACTGTCATAGTTCTTCCGTAGAAAAATTCCACAACCGTTTTCAAAAGAAAAATAAATAAATAAATAAAAGAACAAAGAACATCAAAACACATTTAATCAAAGAAAGAAAAAAAATCGTTACAAAATGTCTCGAATTTCATTTTTAATCCGTTGCCAGTTAATAAATATAAATAAAGAATAAAATGCTCTCGTGAATGAAAAATTTTTGTTAACAAAAAAAATCGTCTGCCAAAAAAAAAAAAAAAAAAAAAAAACAATAGTAATAAATTAAACAAAACAAATAAATAAATAAACAAAAAATCGTCTGCCCAGTCAGTCATTTTTTCATTATTTTTTGGACTTGGCGATATTTTTTGGGCTTGGCGATATTTTTTGGGCTTGGCGATATTTTTTGGGCTTGGCGATATTTTTTGAACTTGGCGATATTTTTTGGGCTTGGCGATATTTTTTGGGCTTGGCGATATTTTTTGGGCTTGGCGATATTTTTTGGGCTTGGCGATATTTTTTGGGCTTGGCGATATTTTTTGGGTTTGGCGATATTTTTTGGGCTTGGCGATATTTTTTGGGCTTGGTGATATTTTTTGGGTTTGGCGATATTTTTTGGGTTTGGCGATATTTTTTGGGTTTGGCGATATTTTTTGGGCTTGGCGATATTTTTTGGGTTTGGCGATATTTTTTGGGCTTGGCGATATTTTTTGAACTTGGCGATATTTTTTGGGCTTGGCGATATTTTTTGGGCTTGGCGATATTTTTTGGGCTTGGCGATATTTTTTGGGCTTGGCGATATTTTTTGGGTTTGGCGATATTTTTTGGGTTTGGCGATATTTTTTGGGCTTGGCGATATTTTTTGAACTTGGCGATATTTTTTGGGCTTGGCGATATTTTTTGGGCTTGGCGATATTTTTTGGGCTTGGCGATATTTTTTGGGCTTGGCGATATTTTTTGGGTTTGGCGATATTTTTTGGGCTTGGCGATATTTTTTGGGCTTGGCGATATTTTTTGGGTTTGGCGATATTTTTTGGGCTTGGCGATATTTTTGACTTGGCGATATTTTTTGGGCTTAACGATATTTTTTGGACTTGGCGATATTTTTTGGGTTTGGCGATATTTTTTGGGTTTGGCGATATTTTTTGGGCTTGGCGATATTTTTTGGGCTTGGCGATATTTTTTGGGCTTAGCGATATTTTGGGCGATATTTTTTGGGTTTGGCGATATTTTTTGGGCTTGGCGATATTTTTTGGACTTGGCGATATTTTTTGGGCTTGGCGATATTTTTTGGGCTTGGCGATATTTTTTGGACTTGGCGATATTTTTTGGGCTTGGCGATATTTTTTGGACTTGGCGATATTTTTTGGGCTTGGCGATATTTTTTGGGCTTGGCGATATTTTTTGGGCTTGGCGATATTTTTGGGACTTGGCGATATTTTTTGGGCTTGGCGATATTTTTTGGGCTGGGCGATATTTTTTGGACTCGGCGATATTTTTGGGCTTGGCGATATTTTTTGAGCTTGGCGATATTTCCTTGAAAAGACCTTTCGAACAAAAAAAAGTTTGTTCAAATCGGACTGTTCATTCAAAAGTTAGTATCGCGGGACCGGTTGTTTGAACGGCTCAAAGTTGAACCAAAAATTGTTCAAATCGAAAAATCAAATACGGGAATGAGCTGTACTCGCCGAGATCTTTCCAACAAAAAAAAGTTTGTCCAAATCGGAATGTTCATTCAAAAGTTATTAGGGGGGGACAGACAGACCGACAGACCGACCGACAGACCGACCGACCGACAGACCGACCGACACACAAATTCCCCATCTCAATACCCTACTTTCAAATTTTTAATTTTTCGATATTTATTTCATTTTTTTGTTTCTTTTTGACTTTTTTTTACTTGGCGATATTTTTTGGACTTGGCGATATTTTTTGAACTTGGCGATATTTTTTGGACTTGGCGACATTTTTTAGATGCATTAAGCCAATTTTAATGCTTTTTTCGTCTCTTTTATTTTTAACGGGAAAGTAGGCTAAAAAGGGGTCTAATCCCCGCGCTCCTCGACAGTTGGTGGGTGACAAAAGCCCTCAGAGAAACACGTGTCTAGCGGCTGATCTTAAATGAGGTTAGGGCAATTAAGCAGCTATTTTGTCGTTGATGATTATCAGATTCTCAGAAAGGGACAATGAATGTCCGTTTGCCATGCTGCTGGCGATTTGCGGGTGGTAACCGCTGGTAGTCTGTGGAGTTAGCGACAAAAACAGCCGAAATATTTCACTTCCGGATACCAGTAAGAAATTTGGTACAGAGCTTAGGTACATATATAAGAACAAAAAACCGCCGGGAGACACTTGATCAGGGGTCAGGAACTCCCGTGATGACGTCATCAAGATGGCCGCTTTTACAGGTAATACGTTCGTTTAATTGCTTAAAACTCCATCATAGATTAAAATATTGCAAAACTCAAATTTATCATCTGAAAGCTCTTTAAAAGAGCTATTTAGAAATATTTAATTTTTCTTTCTGAGGTCAAGGGCCCACCTGTAATGACGTCATCAAAATGGCAGCTTTTACAGGTAAATACATTTGTTTAACTCCCCCTAAAACTCCATCATAGATTTAAATATTTCAAAACTCAACTATATCATCTGAAAGCGCTTGAAAAGATCTATTTATAAAAATTTAATTTTTCTTTCTGAGGTCAAGGGCTCACCTGTGATGACGTCATCAAAATGGCCGCTTTTACAAGTAAATACGTTCGTTTAACTGCTTAAAACTCCATCATAGATTCAAATATTGCAAAACTCAAATATATCATCTGAAAGCTCTTTAAAAGAGCTATTTAGAAAGATTTAATTTTTCTTTCTGAGGTCAAGGTCCTAACTGTACTGACGTCATCAAAATGGCCGCTTTTACAGGTAAATACGTTTGTTTAACTCCCCCTAAAACTCCATCATAGATTCAAATATTGCAAAACTCAAATATATCATCTAAAAGCTCTTTAAAAGAGCTATCTAGAAAGATTTAATTTTTCTTTCTAAGGTCAAGGGCCCACCTGTGATGACGTCATTTGAGGCCATTTTGATGACGTCATTACAGGTGGGACCTTGACCTCAGAAAGAAAAATTAAATCTTTCTAAATAGCTCTTTTAAAGAGCTTTCAGATGATATATTTGAGTTTTAGAATAATTGAATCTATGATGGAGTTTTAGGGGGAGTTAAACAAACGTATTTACCTGTAAAAGTGGCCATTTTGATGATGTCATCACAGGTGGGCCCTTAAAATTAGAAAGAAAAATTAAATCTTTCTAGATAGCTCTTTTAAAGAGCTTTTAGATGATATATTTGAGTTTTGCAATATTTGAATCTATGATGGAGTTTAGGGGGAGTTAAACAAACGTATTTACCTGTAAAAGCGGCCATTTTGATGACGTCATTACAGGTGGGCCCTTGAACTTAGAAAGAAAAATTAAATCTTTCTAGATAGCTCTTTTAAAGAACTTTTAGATGATGTATTTGAGTTTGGCAATAATTGAATCTATGATGGAGTTTTAGGGGTAGTTAAACAAACGTATTTACTTGTAAAAGCGACCATTTTGATGACGTCATCACAGGTGGTCCCTTAAAATTAGAAAGAAAAATTAAATCTTCCCAGATAGCTCTTTTAAAGAGCTTTTAGATGATATATTTGAGTTTTGCAATAGTTGAATCTATGATGGAGTTTTAGGGGGAGTTAAACAAACGTATTTACCTGTAAAAGCGGCCATTTTGATGACGTCATCACAGGTGAACCCTTGATCTCAAAAAGAAAAATTATATCTTTATAAATAGATCTTTTAAAGCGCTTTCAGATGATATAGTTGAGTTTTGAAATATTTAAATATATGATGGAGTTTTAGGGGGAGTTAAACAAACGTATTTACCTGTAAAAGCGACCATTTTGATGACGTCATCACAGGTGGTCCCTTAAAATTAGAAAGAAAAATTAAATCTTCCCAGATAGCTCTTTTAAAGGGCTTTCAGATGATGTATTTGAGTTTTGCAATATTTGAATTTATGATGGAGTTTTAGGGGGAGTTAAACAAACGTATTTACCTGTAAAAGCGGTCATTTTGATGACGTCATCACAGGTGGGTCCTTGACCTTAGAAAGAAAAAATAAATTTTTCTAAATAGCTCTTTTAAAGAGTTTTCAGATGATGTATTTGAGTTTTGCAGTATTTGAATCTATGATGGAGATTTAAGCAGTTAAAAGAACGTATTTACCTGCAAAAGCGACCATTTTGATGACGTCATCACAGGTGAACCCTTGACCTCAGAAAGAAAAATTATATCTTTATAAATAGATCTTTTAAAGCGCTTTCAGATGATATAGTTGAGTTTTGAAATATTTAAATAAATGATGGAGTTTTAGGGGGAGTTAAACAAACGTATTTACCTGTAAAAGCGGCCATTTTGATGACGTCATCACAGATGGGTCCTTGACCTTAGAAAGAAAAAATAAATCTTTCTAAATAGCTCTTTTAAAGAGTTTTCAGATGATGTATTTGAGTTTTGCAATATTTGAATCTATGATGGAGTTTTAAGCAGTTAAACGAACGTATTTACCTGCAAAAGCGACCGTTTTGATGACGTCATCACAGGTGAACCCTTGACCTCAGAAAGAAAAATTATATCTTTATAAATAGATCTTTTAAAGCGCTTTCACAGAGGCGGGTCTAACGGTACGCGGGCTAAGCGGCCGCGTGGGGCCCCGTCGACCCGTGATGCGCCATGGGGCCCCGAAATTCTCCTAGAATCTAAAATTCGAATGCACTGGTTTTGGATATAACTGCAACCTGTAGCTAAAGAACATGTCTAGCAATGACATTGATGCTTGTTCTTTAGAAGATGAATTTGATCATTTTGTTATGTTTCTGAATGAGGACTCATTCAAAAGAACATCTGAAAATTCAAACAATGTGAGTCTCTCGTGTCATAATATTTATCAAGCTGCTAGAGGGATGTTTTGCACATTTCCGAACATGGAGACACTTTTGAAAATATTTTTGACAATACCTATGTCAAATGCATCAGGTGAAAGATCGTTTTCTGTTTTAACAAGAGTAAAAAATTATTAACGTAGTCAAATGAGAGAAGAGAGGCTTAACAACTTAGCCATACTGTATATTGAACAGGAACTTTTGAACCGCGTCGACACGGAAAACATAATTAATGATTTTGCTGCAATTAAATCTAGACGAAAATTTATAGGAGGTACTATATGAATAAAAAATATTGGTAAACTGTATTGGTTTTTTTTATCGGGGGGGGGGGATGATTCTTTCTCCCCCTTTTTTAGAGTGGGTTGGAGGAGGGCCCTAAAACTTTTACCGCTTGGGGCCCCCACTTCACTTGATCCGCCACTGCGCTTTCAGATGATATAGTTGAGTTTTGAAATATTTAAATATATGATGGAGTTTTAGGGGGAGTTAAACAAACGTATTTACCTGTAAAAGCGGCCATTTTTATGACGTCATTACAGATGGGCCCTTGACCTCAGAAAGAAAAATTAATTTTTTATAAATAGCTCTTTTAAAGGGCTTTCAGATGATATATTTGAGTTTTGCAATATTTGAATCTATGATGGAGTTTTAAGGGGAGTTAAACGAACTTATTTACTTGTAAAAGCGGCCATTTTCATGACGTCATCACAGGTGAGCCCTTGACCTCAGAAAGAAAAAATAAATCTTTTTAAATAGCTCTTTTAAAGTGTTTTCAGATGATATATTTGAGTTTTGCAATATTTCAATCTATGATGGAGTTTTAAGCAGTTAAACGAACGTATTTACCTGTAAAAGCGGCCATTTTGATGACGTCATCACGGAATGAATTTGACCCCCGGATCAAGTGGCTCCCGGCGTTTTTTTGTCCTCCTATGTGAATTTAAGCCCCACATAAAATTTCAGACTGGT
The DNA here is from genome assembly GCA_038373865.1 of Uloborus plumipes. NCBI lineage: Eukaryota > Metazoa > Arthropoda > Arachnida > Araneae > Uloboridae > Uloborus > Uloborus plumipes. Next base: position 28,832 of record JAXGGA010008532.1, read on the forward strand.
ATCGGGAAGTGAAATATGTTTGCTCTAACTCCACGGGCTATGGTGAGAAAAAAAAAAGAAAAGGAATATTTGCCCTTTTCAACCTGAACAAAAACAATTTTCTGCAGCAGAATTTAACGTTCGTCCAAGAGATACGACGGCAGCTCGCCGATTCTTCTTGTTGCCCGAAGGTTCTCGTGTTCGAAATTGGTCTGAAATCGTGTAATTTGTCGAATGTTTTAGAAAGAAAGAGTTATTTTCGTTGAATGATTTTATTCGAAGAGAATTACCAATCCGTCGAAATCAGAAACATTTTTTCCCGATGAAGCACGAAATTTTCCCCGATGGGGAGGCAGGACGTTCCCGACGGGGGGGGGGCAATTGCCCCCCTTGCCCCATAGCTAGCGCCGCCACTGGTAAGGGGGTATGAAATTTTCGAAAAATCCCGTTCCAAAGGGTAGAACCCCGTCCTCGAAGGAAAAAAGACTTGGGGTACAGCCGAGACCGCCGCGAATCTTTTAGAGCAGGGGTGGCCAACCTTTTTAGGAAGAGTGCCACTATCTGGAAAGAAAAAGCTCAGCGTGCCACATTGTATTTTCGAACAAACTAAACATTTTTAAAAAGTTAAAAATAGGCTTTTTGTTGACTATATAATTCTTCTCCAAATAAAATTTTTTCTCGTAAATCTGAGTAATTGAAATTGAAATGATAGTAAAGATAAAACAAGTCCGTTAAACACTTTTATATGTTTTGTCAGTTGGGTTATGCTTGAAATAGAAACAAATAACATGAAACATTCTATTTTAAAAATTAAGCAGTCTATACTCAATGTGGTTTATGAGTCTGTATTTTTTTTACCAAGTCTTTAATTTCAGGATTAGCTGTTGATAATCCTAAGAAGTTGAAGTAATTTAAGTGTTATCACTTAATGTTCAACGGTATTTAGATTTTTACGCATTCATCGCCAAAAACATTTGTTTAGCAATGTATTTTGAGCCAAATCTATGACAGCGCAGGCGGCTAAAGTTTGTAAATAACAAGTAGGAATATAGGATGGAAGGTCCAAAACCAAAAGGTCCACAGTGCCTTGTGGAGAAATAGACAAAGAATTTGATAGGTTCAACATTTTTTTTATCATCTTGAAAATCATGAAACATAACACTGAATTTTTTACTTAAAATAGGTGTAAAATTTCTCCATATATCATTGGAAAATTATTAAATTTGGATTGCTGCTTTCAGTATTAATTTTAATTATTTTATTCTTTTTTTTTTCCAAACTGGAGAGAAAGAAACTGAAGTTTCATGTAAATGGTATATACTTGTTTAGAAAACTTTTTTTCTGTACAATCTTAAATTTTAATTACTTAAACGTCGGATAATAAGAGATAAAATAGCTACACTCAATTGCTATTCTTCATTCCTAAGTAGCAAGTCCTCATTGCTTTCCTTCCAGAAATTTTAAAAACACACTCTCTAAAATTCTGAAATCTTATGACTATTTTTCCTTTGGATAGCTATCGTATATTTCAATGAAGAAGTACCTTGTCATACTCTTCTCTTTCTTCCAGGAAATGTTCACAAAACATTCAGAGCTCTAATTCGTAGTTTGTTAATACAGTGAACTCTACAAGGTCACTAACAGAGGAAGAGTCTTTTTCCTTGGCAAAGAGTTTGTGATAGATAATTTAATGACACTTTTGAAGTGTTTTCAACAAATAATTTCAAGTAATATAAGAAAAACAATTTTAGGGTCTTCATTTGTGCAAACATGCCAAATTCTGTCCAATCTGTTTTTTTTTTTTTTTTTTTTTAAATTTTAGTTGCAGCGTTAACTTTTGTTTTTGAAATTTCCTTACCCGTAGCTGAAACTATTGCAGATCAATAATCTATTCTGCAGCATCGAAAGTTTCATTTGTGTTAAGAACAAATATGCTTTCTAAAGCATTGTCTGTGGTGTCACAGCTTTCGTTGGATGTCCGAAGCTAACGCTAAGAACTTTTCAATATTGCAGTTCAGACAATTTGTAAGCCAGCTTCCTGACACTTAATCGTCAGAATATCATTATATTTATCAGTTTAAGGGTGTTATTTTTTATCTATATTTTTGAGATCGACACTTTTTCCTCAATTTTGGAATTTTTTCAAAAAGTCTTCGCGTGCCACTGCTTCTGCTCTGCCGTGCCACATTGTGGCACGCGTGCCGCGGGTTGGCCACCGTTGTTTTAGAGAGTAGTAGGGGGAAAAAGCGTGTGGGCCTGGGCCTCCCCGGTTAAACGCCATCTTGACAAGCGCTAAGCGATGGGAAATTTCTTTCCTCCAGTATAGCACTACGTGGATTTCGTGCGCTCTTTATTTTTTACATCGGCCAAATTTTGCATGGCCCTCAATATTTAAAAATAATAAAAAATGCATGAACATTTTCAACGTTTTCTCTTTTCTGAAAGACAATTGGATTAGAATTATAACCTGGTTTAAAATAACAAAAATTTCCTTGCCATCTGTGAGTCAGTTTCTTGTTTCTCACGCTGTTGTCACAGCCTTGGAGCGTTTACTAGCTTTTCTTTACTTTGTTAATGTCATCCTCATCTAACTAATCGTTTGCCCCCTACAAACAAAACCCATTAAGATGAGGGACAAAGATATTATCGTTCCATTCAACAATTGAGACTTGAGGGGTCCCTTGAGGGGGTGATAAATCGCAATATGTTTACATCAATCTGCGGTGGAGAATTACAATCTTATTTTCCTAATCCACAATATGATGGTAAAAAAATATTTATACTCTTTGATTCTGTGCATATATTGAAATGTATCAGAAATAACTGGCTGAACCAGAAAAGGTCAGAAAATACATTCATTGTTTCCCTCATTCGATGATGAGAATGAGCTTCTACGTGCATCGCTGGGGCATTTAAGATATCTTTTTTCAGAAGAGGAAAATTCTTTGATGAATTATGCCCCTAAGTTATCAAAAAAAGCTTTATTTCCTTCCAACTTGGAAAGGCAAAATGTTGTTTTATGCTTAAAAATCTTTGATGAGAGTAATGCGAGTGCATTACGAAGCTTGAATGACGAAAAATATGAGGGAACGGCAATATTCCTGGACATAATTGTTAAATGATGGCGACTTATGAATATCAAGAACACTCGAAAGGGGTTTGAAAAGTTGGAAGAAAATAGCAAGCCCTTCGAATGCTTAACTGATGAAAGAATAGATTTCTTAAGAAAATTTGTAAAGTGGTTAGAAATGTGGAAAAACATGCAGATCAAGGGTATCAAGAGCAAGAGAGCAGCCAGTTGACAGAAGAGACATTCTGTTCCTTAACGCACACAGCAAAAGCAATGATAGAAATTATCATCTATAATTTTACAACTCTGAATTCTAACTTTGTTTTAACTGCGAAGTACCAAACTGATGCATTAGAGGGAAGATTTGGACAGTATAGGCAACTCCATGAAGGAAATTATAAATTAACAATAGAAGAAGTAATAAAAGCAGAAAAGAAACTACGATTAACAAATATCATCAATTTACATTCCACCAAATACGGATCATATCCACTCTCAGAATTTCTTCTTGATTTTTCGGAAGAAAAAGATGAAAATGTCGAAGCAGAAATTAGTATTTCACGGCGTTGATTTCCATAACCACACGGAAGAGGAGGAAAATATTGTACCCCTTTACATTTATATCTCTGGATATGCCGTATATAAAATTAAAACTCATTTGCAGTGACATACTTGCGTTCAATTTTTAGCCTCGGACAAAAGTCTTGTTCGATATGACCGATGAAAGGACAAAAAATTATTTGCTTGATATTGACAGAGGAAGATTAACCTATCCCAATCCAGAAATTGTTAAAACTTTAATGATTTGTCATAAGATATTTCAGTTTATTTTAAGAAACCAAGAAGAATTGTTGTTTTTGCCCAATGTAAAAGGTGTTTTGAAAAGTGCAATTAAAGAAAAGCTGTAGGAGTTTGACGACGTGAATGAAGATTGTAAAAGCTGCAATCGTCCTAGGGTGGAACTTGTTATGAAATGTGTTTCTGTCTTCTTGAACATATTTTTAAACAATTACACAAAAATGAAAAATAACCCAACAGTAAACAGGGGAACGAAACGTAAGTACACGATTTTGAAGTGCAGTGCTGCAGAATAATATTTTTTTATTAAGTTCTCAGGAAAGAAAAAAAGTCTAGTTCCATTAATGACGGGTGAGAAATCATATTTTTAAGTTTAATAAAGTTTCATCACATTCATTTAGAAAAAAAGCACAGGGGGGGGGGATGAGAGTGCAAAGACAACCATACCTCTTCGTGGTGCCTCTCGGGAAACGCTGAAAAGATTTTTTTTTCCAGTAGGCAAACATGGCTCTGGCAAGTATTAACGTGATGAAAATAAACGCAATTCGAAATGTAAAAAGGAAATATAAATACAGGTTTTCCATTCAAAATTACATTCTAAAGTTTTCATTTAGTTCTAAGAACATAAAACTCACACTCACAAAAATGACCAATTATTTAATACAGAAATTATCAGTAGAGCAACGAAACTTCAGGAAAGCGCCGCTCAACAACACGTTTCGTTCCATCGCTTAGCGAATTGCCCGTTTTGCGAGGACCAGGCCCACAGCTCAATAATTTTCCCCCTCTCTTTCTTCGCGGCGGTCCCGGTACAGCATGTCTACCACCCGGTTCTTAAAGGTTAAGAGGCAGTTTTTATAAGAAGCGGGCAGAAATTGGGTGTCCAGATATACACCATTTCCGATTTTGCTAAAATTTTGATGGTGGGTTCTTCTAAAAATTTTTGGGGGCCTGTAAAAATTCGTTGAGTTTAGACCGAATTTGTGTTTTTCTAAAATGGACCTTTTTTAAAATTTGATCATCTCAGCTCGCTGAGCATCAACCAAAATATTTTTTGCGATTACATTATGACGTGTAGTGTCCAAATCAAATATATATTTTTAATTTGGGGGATCCTGTCAGGTGCAGCCAAACTTAACCGAAGATTGAAAAATTGTCATGTTTAAGGCTCCCTAGCTCCCTGCACTGGGGGTCAGTCACAATTTTCGCAAGAAACCTAGTTAATACTATGTATATATTACTTAAATCGGCATTAGTTGCAAAGCTAATACTCAGAGGTGATGAAAAATGGCAAAGGGTCCAAACGCAATGCAATTTCGTCGGAAAACATTAAAAACCACGCCCACTTATATGTAAGTACATTGATTTCTTAAAGTCAGGGGGGGGGGCAATCCCCCCGCCCCCCTAAATGACGGGCCTGCCTTTTTGTACGTACAGAAACGAAAAAGTGTACACTTTGTGACCTTATATCTCTGAATGATGAGGGTCACAGGGAACTTGAAGAATGTATTTTAAACTACAGTATGTGTATTTTCACAAACAAGTGACAGACCTATGGGCAAATGTTGTGAAGGCTAATAAAGTGTGCCTCAAGAGGAGAAAATTGCATGTATTAACGACAAATCTAGTTAGTTATGCACACTTTATGATCTTATATCTCTGTACACTGAGGGTTAACAGGGAACTTGATGAGAATATTTTAAACTAGAGCATGTCAGGGGCGGATACAAGGGAGGGGCGATCGCCCCTCCCTTGGGGAACTTCAACGGTAATTTTTCGATATTGAAGTTCTAAACATGCAATTTTATACGAGTGTTAATGAAGTTGGGGAAGAAGATTTGGGCTCTTCCCCGACAATGTTTCGGAATTGAAGTCCGAAACCTTTGTGATCAATATTTGTAAACCAGTATGCATAGTAAAAAGTACGTAAGAAATATCAATCGCCCCTCCCTTGAGAAATTTCTGGATCCGCCCTTGGAGCAAGATGATAAAATTGTATGTGTTAAAGACAATTCTAGTTAGTTTTGCACAATTCCTGATCTTACATCTGCGTGCACTGAGGGTCAACAGCAGGGTTGCCAGATTTAAGAACTGTAAATACGGGACAGGCTCTTGGGGGGGGGGGGGGGGGGTTGAGAGATGGTTGTCTAACGGTTGAATTTTTGCAACCTTGACTTTGATATTAAACGCTTCTCACAAATATAAATGAAGAAAAAAATTCACAATGATCATATGAATAAAAACTTCATTTTTTACCATTGCATTGTTATTCTTTGTCATGAATATTGGTAGGGAAAAGTTTTCCACTAATTATTGTGAAAATTCGTATTTCCCTGTTATTAACCCCCTTTTCCTGACGCAGGCCCGTCATTTCAAATTTTGCTGGTTGGGGAGGGGGGGCGGGATTATGCCAAATTTCAATGTAAATTATACAAAGAAAAAGCAAAAGCCACGTCCACTTATATAAAAATACATTAATTTCCAAAACCAGGGGGGAAGTCATTGACCACCCGTTCTGATGTACGAAATGACGGGCCAGTCGTGGCGTGAAAGATATAATAGTCGCTTCTACTGACGACTAATATTTAGTATGCACTTTTTAAAAAAGCTATACGTACCAATGGGGGAATTCGAACGCAAAATAATTTTAATCAGTCATTAAAAAAATTTTGATTACAATTAAGTAGACATAGAATTAAACCTTACAACTTGAACTCACTATAAGAAGTTAACCTAAAACAAATGAAAAAAATCAGTATTCAATATCTTTTGGGGAAAAACTGTACACTTTTGTCAATATTATAACATGATAATTATTCTTATATAACCTCGGAAAATTCCTTTTTTTTAAATCGTATTTGCTGCTAGATTTTACTGCTGCAATAATTCTTTCTAAGTTTTGATGGTCTTTAGGATGCCATAAAACTCAGTAATTTATATTTTTGTCGCTCATTGTAAAAATTATGTATCTTCATGTTTTTAAAAGGCGTATTTGTTGGCTAAATGGAATAACATTTAGTTACATCTTTTAGTATAAAAGCAAAGTGAAGTAAATTTCAAAAAAATGAGATTGATTCAAAAAAAAAAAAAATCTAGTGACTAATAGTAGCTGAACATATATTTCTTTTATAATTGAAAAATTGAGAAGGGCTGTTTATATAATAAGGCACAGTAAAATCATTTACAAGGAGATACACCACTTTTACAATGAAAGTTTGTTGAATTGATTGTCACAATAATTTCTGCTCTAAATGAATGGAACAATACCATTACTTCAGAACAGGAAAATATTATAATTCAATCAATTTTCTTATCACTCTATATCTCACATTTTTTGTTTTACTTCATTTTTTTTCTGAAAAAAATGTTTCGTTTTGTAAAATGCTGCTTCTAGCCAGAATACGGGACTTCAGCCGTCCCGTATCAAAGTTCCCGGGACGCGGGACAATATTTCAAAAAACGGGACTGTCCCTTGAAATCCGGGACGTCTGGCAACCCTGGTCAACAGGGCACTTGATGAAGATATTTTAAACTAGAGTATGTGTATTTTCACAAACAAGGGACAAACCATGGGCAAATGTCCTGGAGGCTCATAAAGTGCACCTCAAGATGAGAAAATTGCATATGTTAACGACAAATCTAGGTAGTTGTGTACGCTTTTTGTCTTATGTCTGCGTGTACTGAGGATAAACAGGGAACTTGATGAGGGTATTTTAAACTAGAGAATGTGTATTTTTACAAACAAGTGACAGAAATAAGGGCAATTTCTTTTTAAGCACACAATACGTATTTCAAAACAGTAAAATGAACAATTCTGTTTTCAATTCAAATTATACATTTAAGTTTAGACCTCTCCCCAAGGCTGGCACAATGGTGATTATTGAGATTTAATTTGAGAGAGGCATAGTAGTATATACAATGTCCATGCAAATTTGTGTGTGACAACGCATATAACTCGAGTACAATTAACTAGATTCGTCTTTTTAACACATGCAATTTTGTCATCTTGAGGTGCACTTTATGAGCCTCCAGGACATTTGCCCATAGATATGTTACTTGTTTGTGAAAATACATATTCTAGTTTAAAATTTCCTCATCAAGTTCCCTGTTGACCCTTAATGCACAAGAGATATAAGATCACGAAGTGTGCACAACTAACAAGATTCGTTGTTAAACGCATACAATTTTCTGATCTTGAGGTGCACTTTATTAGCCTCCAGGTTTGTTACTTGGTTGTGAAAATACACATACCCCAGTTTAAAATACATTCATCAAGTTCCCTTTTGATCCTCATCATTCAGAGATATAAGGTCACAAAGTGTACATTTTTTCGTTTCTGTACGTACAAAAAGGGCCATTTTTTTGTCACCACTAAGGATTAGCCTTGCAACTATTTATTTACGTCTAGATATATTTAAGTATAATTTTTTTTAGTAGTTACGATTTTCAAACAATACTTCTCTTATGGAAAGCTCCACTAATGAGGAAATGAAATTATAAGCTTTTACTCTTGATTATTTAATTAATCATTATGAAATTATGTACAAATGTGAATATTTAACATTCATTAACATTTGATATAAATTTTAGTTTTTGTGACTTTCAGGAAATAAATCTGTTCTTCTTACCAATAGTGCTTAAACCAAAAAAAAACTTTTTTTTAAACCTTGATCTGGACAAAGGTAAGCAAATAAAACTTGGTACATTAAAATATAGATATCATCTTCATAAGCTCACTTAACGATAAAACTAGAAAAAAAAAAAATGCAAAACTTTAAGCTTTAATTAATCTAAATTTGCGTTTTGTTACATAACCCCTTCATCTTAAAAGCCTTTTAATTAGTACCTTGGATTTCCATAAAGCAAAAGGAAAAAAATGTTTTTTTCCCAAAGCATAATAGCGAAAACATGACCTCAAACAACATTAAAACAACTTGCGGCTTGGGCAAGGATGGATCCAACTCCTGGTTTTAGAAAGTGGGAGTCAAATTACAATTTTTGGGCTCAAAAAAGAGGTCTAAGCCACATTTTTCAAACTATAAGTACCAAAAATGCAGATTTAAACACTATAACAAAATAAAGCTAATCAACCAATCAATATATTAATCAACAGTATTTACACAATGCTGTTTTATTTACAAGAGATTTGTTTTACAAACAATAAAGAAAATCAACAGAATGATTTGTGAAGCATAAAACATTTACAAGATTAGAAAACTATTCATCAATTTGGTCATCACACATCATGAGGTATGAGATGAGGTAACTGAACACTGTTGAATGAATAAAAGCTGATATCACTATTATCCACAACTGCTAACTGTAAAATTGCACCATCATTGAACTTTTTTTGCAAGACAACAATCTCTGAAAATTTTGGAATTGGATCTGTTGCCCTAAAAACAAACACAAAGCAATTCAGTTAATTTCATCTCAGAGCAAAGCTAATTTTGGCATAAGAATAAAAGAAAGGATAAATTTAAGTAAGAGAAGAAAAAATGTACAGTTCTTAATAAATTTGATATTTTTCAGCAACGAGAAATTGTAGCCAGTTACGCCCCACCTCAGATTATGCATTGAACCTATATTCAAAACAAACCAGATACAACACATACCAGTTAAAAATGTTACAACAAACTTCAAGAAATTGCAAGTTTTGTTCATTGTAATGGAATTTGAGCAATGTAATGGCAATTAAAACAGAACAGAACATAGATTTTGTTGAAACAGATATTTTATTGTGTTCGTATTGGCTGTAAGGAGATGTTACTGCATAAATAATTGATTTGTCAACTGTTGTGGTAAATCTCAATTCAGTTAAAAAATACTCAAAGACGAGCAAATATGCGAATGACTGATCATGTTTCTGTGAATGAAAACAACTAAATAAAAACATTACAAGTTAGAACAATTGACATGTTATTGTAAGTTGTACCCTGGAGCACAATATGATTATGCCTGTAGAAGGTTTCCTGTTAATGTTTAATGCAAATAAATTGTATTAAATAATTAAATTTCAACACCTATAGCCTCAGCAGTTTTGCTTCCTGAAATCTTAATAAATTAAAATATGACATTTTTGAACAAACCATCAAGGACTAGGAAAGGTCCAAAATATTCCAGAATTTTGCGGTGAAAAAAGTACTTAAGTTGATATTCTCTACAAGAAAATGGTAGTAAAGCAGAAGCGTTTGATTGTCTGGAGCACTGGTGGAAGTTGGTAGCGAAACTACTGTAGTAGCTACATTTCTTAGTAGTTTGTAATGTAGCGCACTACTTTAGGAAAAAAGTAGAGTAGTGAATAGCGCGATACAAAATATAGTAGTTTGTAACAATTTCTGGAAACTACTTTTCAATTTGTTTAAAAATAAATAAAGAAATAAATGAAATTTTTTTTTTGAAAAAAAGAAAGAAACTAGGTTTAATCAAAACCAACCGGTGCAAATCTTACACGAGCACACCAGTGGACATAATGAGAAATAAAATCTTGAAAATATGAGCTGATCATTTTGACCCCATACATTCTATCTGTTTGATGTCATTGATTTATTTGGCATTATAATTTTTATATGTCTAAATAATTGTCCCTAGCAAGAAATTATTAAAAATTTGAAGGTCGAATACTTTCAATCTTTCAACTTTAGAATCCTTTCTTGCGATGAATATTCAAAAAAATTGTAAAAAAATTCTTAAAAGAACAACTTGGAGTAAAAAAAAAAAGAGAGAACAAAAAGGAAAAAAAAACAAATAATAGACAATTGAATTCCTAATAACATTTCATGTTCAAATAAATTAATTTTTTTATCTAAACCACTTTTCGAATTTTTTCAGGCAATCCTCAAACAGTGTATGCTTTTTATTTATTTACTTTTTTAAAGTAGCGACTACATTTCAAAAATAGTTTGTAGCTGCTACATTTTGAAAAAAGTAGTTGTAGTTACAGTTTACTACATTTGTAACAAAGTAGTTGTAGCTCGCTACAAATGGAATGTAGTTCTTCCAACCACTGGTCTGGAGTCTATTTATGAAAACTGGGTTAATAATTTTGATATTTGGTTGGAATTATGAGATTTAAACGCTTGATGAAACACAAATTGAATTTGAGTTGCTTTCAGAAAAATGTAAGGAATTAAAATAATTTGACCCGAAGTATTGGAATAGAAAGTTTTCCAGCAACTATAGAGCACTATTTCAAGTATATAAAAGAAAAATGTTTCATAAATAAGTGTTTTATTAAAGTTACTGAAAAAAATCTATTGCAACTCGCCATGATTAGCCAACTTACATGATACACTCCAAACACAATTAAATGAACTTGAAAGGATAGGACCAACAGAAAAAATTAATTATGCAGACAGTTTATCTCTGCTTGCGGAATCTGAACGAATCTGAATCAAGTGTGCTCATAATAAAGTTGAGAGAAAAACAGTGGAATTCAACTGCTGACACAGCAAGTGAAACTGATTTGCATTTATTAATAGACTAGTTGTACCCACACAGCCGAGCTCCTGCTATAAAGGGGCAATTCCACGTCAAATCAATCAAAAAAAAAAAAAAATGACCTCGCCATTTCCGATTTTAACAAAATTTGGTGTGAGGGACACATATGATAAGTTAAGTATTCTGCCAATTTTTAGATTTTTATTTAAAAAATTGGACGAAATACAGGAATTTTTCGGGGTAAAAAACAACAAAAAGTGCAAAAAAACGAAAAGTGGCTACATGCAAATAACTGTAACTTCGCTCCTAATTACAGTAGAATAAAAATTCATCAAAAACCATAATAAAGCTAAAGAATGGAGCTTTCTATTGATATGTAACATGACTTTCTCACAACAGGTTTAAGTTTCAAGGTCATTGACCGTAACTTTTTACCTTGAATATCTTGTGTGCCGCTGTAACTGAGTACTATCAGAAAAAAAAAGTAATTCGCTGACATTTCCAGAAATGTAAGCAATATTTGTTTTTTCCTGACGTTTCCCTGATCATTTTCATTTTCCTTGACAATTTCTGGTTTTCCTGATGCGTGGCAACCCTGGGTCAGTAGGTGGTCAATGCGACCTCCCACAATATATTGTTATTCAGCAGATAGGGAGAAAGTATCGCAACACATTGAGAATATTTTTTACATGATAAAGCCAAATGTCCCTCCCCAATAGATCTAATATAGGTATGGGATCTGTCTATCTTCCTACTTTATCATTATTTAAAATTCAAATTTCAAGCTCCAAAAATTCTATCTTCTTGAAACTTTGATTTTATATTGCAAAAGCATTCAACAACAGACCTGCAAAGAAGGGAGTATTTTTCTTTCTTTTTAAAAAAAATATCTCTGTATTAGATTTTAAACATATTTAGGAAGTAGAAGTAATTTTATGCAATAAATACTTACCTCACTACAACTATTCGATACTTTGGAATATCTGGACATGTTTTTTTAAAGTTTGATCCCGGAAGATATACATCAAATGAAATTTGTAGAAATTGGTTAGCAGAAGGTAAATACCTGGAATAAAAATAATATTAAGAAACTTTGCAATTTCAAGTAAAATTTTTTGCTCCTAAGTTTCAGATAATTCTTCAAATCCAACCTTTTTTTTTTAAATTTAAACTCTTAATGAATTGTAATTTTCCAAATTCATTTCTCAGAAAATACAATATATGAAGCATTTAACCCTCCTAGCGGTAGAAACACGCGCACTCAATGTTAAATTCCATAGAACAGCACGAGTATACTCAGGCTTGCCGCCAGGAGGGTTAATATCAAAACCAGTTAATTCCACTTTTAAAAATTTTACATCATAGACAAAAAACGTTTCATGTTCTGCCTTCTTAGTCGAAACAATTTTTTTTTTCCTGTTAAAAAATATTTGCTGCATGAAGACATTTTTTTCTTTTTTAAATTAGCAGCATTTTCTGATTATTTTACATAAAAGTAATTTGGATTTGGTGGGGTTTGAAATAACACAGCCTTATTTAACTTTTATTTTTTATAATTTTCCAATACTGCAGAGCCTATGGGTAGCGCATTTTTCAAATGTAAGTTAGATACATTTTTTATTACATACAGATTTTCTTTCGTTTGCATTAATTCCACTCACTACTTTTCTGCTGAGTGTTTTCAGACTGATGATAAACTTTTACTTTAGTCCTGAAGTAACTATTTGTTTTTATATTTTGAGGAATGAGCTTTATTTACATTGATTGTTCGTTTTATTCAAATATTATATTTTCCAATGCTGTAACCAGACTTCAGTTTACGGGGAAGGGGGGGAAGAAAAATGTATTTTTCAGTGAAGGAAAAAAAAAAGATATATACTGTCGTCCCCGCTTAATCGGGTAACGGATAAAAAAATACCCTGCTTATACGAATAAAATATCTGGGAACCGAATATTTCCCGCGCCGTTGATGTAATGTTAAGTTCCCCGTTTAATAGAACACCCCGCTTAATCGAATAATATTTCTCTGAACCGATAGTATTCGTTTAAGCGGGCTGACAGTGTTACTATACTCCTCAGAGTATATTGCATAACTTTGCCTCTATTAAATATTCAATGTCTTTTAATCACTCAAATATATAGATGCATTTATTCATATACGAGCATTTGAAGTAATATTTTTGCAATTTCTTTTTTATGACACTTATGAAATGTGTTAAATATAGAGTTTGGCACCTTCAAAATTAAAGAATGTTGGTGTTTTTGTTAGTGGTATTCACAAAATTCGAAGGCAAAAGATGTACTGTTCTATAAGAAATAATATTTGCAATGCCTATAATAGAAATAAATACTGTAGATAAAACACTTTTTTTGTACAATTATTTGACAAAGATAATTTTATTGCTCAAAAGAAAGTAATAGAAGAATAAAGAATGTATTCCAAGAAGTATATATAAATAAAGAAATGTGTATGAAAAGCAGTTTTTGGAACAGTTTTGAAACATTTTGGAGGGGGGTTTGAACCCTAAAAACCCACCCCTTATATGCAATTTCTAGATAACTTAAGTACCTTTAAACATCAAAGTTCTTATGAATTTTTGTTTTCGTACAGCATGTAAGCGCAGGCATTTAAGAAGGAAGCCAAGGTTGAGTGTAAATTATAAACATTTAACTAATTTAAATGGTGTTCAAAAAACAAGAGATACTCAAACATGAACTTACCTCAGGAAATGAAAACTACAGTGGCGAGCATGAAAGTTAAACATACTTTAGAAAACTTTCAAAGAATTTACAGGGCAGACATTTTTTTTTAAAGAATGCTTATTACACAAAATACAGGCACACATACTATACAAATATATATATATATATATATATATATATATATATATATATATATATATATATATATACTAGATGACTAGGGCGAAACATTCGCACTCAACAGTTTGGACCTTAAATCTGTTCTTTTTTTAGAATAACTTTCCTACATACTGTCGTCCCCGATTAATCAGGTAACGGATAAACGAATAGCCCGCTTATACGAATAAAACCGTCCGGAACCGAACATTTTCCCATAGACACAATGTTAAATATCCCAGCTTAATCGAATAATTTCCCCGGATAATCAAATAATATTTTTATCTTCCTTTGCAAAAAATTTTGCTAAGAAAAATGTAGAATAAAATAAAAGTGTTCCCTCAAGACCTTGGAGCAAGCAAACCACTATTGTGGACTGTTTCAGAAAATAAAAGTGAAAGGCGAAAAACAAATTTTTTATAGCACAAGTTGTAAGTTACTTTTTTATGATTTTCATATGACCATACAATATTTATACTCAATTATTATACTATTTTGTTGTTAACTTTTCTTATTTCTAAGTCTTTTAACCAATAACATTAATTATTTCCTTTATATAGCTATTTCTTTGTTATTACTACGTTTTGAGACGAAAATTGTCAAAATGGAAAGGTAAAAAAATGTTCCCCGATTAATCAAATACCCCGCTTAATCGAATAAAATTTCTTGGAACCGACAGTATTCGATTAAGCGGGGCCGACAGTATATAAATATATAAAAAATGAAAAATTTTTCTTTATATTTTACCCATAGTGAAGAAAAAACTTTAAAATGATGCTTTGCTTGTGAAGTAATACAAAAAATTAAGGAACTTATGGCACCCCTCTCTCCTCCAAAATAAGAAAAGAAATCTTTGAGAAATAACTGAGATGAATCATGTTATTTTTTTTTTTCAATGGAATGCAATGACTATCATTTAAAACCACCCTGTGATGAGTTCAACATATTATATTCACAGAAATTCAGATCAAAATTCAGCTAAAAGAAAATATGTCGATCCAAAACAAAATTTTTCTAACACACAGGCAATTGAACATAAGAGTTTTGGTACATTCGTACCCTGCTTTGACGAACTCAACTCATGGGCCTTACGTTAATGGATGCAACACATTAGCGTAATTTGTACTAAAATTGAAAAATAACTTAAAATCAATGCCTTTATTTTGTTGAAATGTTTAAAAAACACTTGTATTGTGCTTTATTAATTAAAAAAAAACTGTTTGAATTTAACAAAAACAGAGCTGTAGTCCGTAATCTAGCAATGAGTTTGAATCACATATTTAAGGAAACTTGGATCAGAAGACTGTTGAGGATTTTCGGACTCATAGGGATTTGCCCTCAAATTCTTCAGATTATTAGCACGATACACTAACCACCTGAATTACTGTGCTTTCCTTAGGGAATGCGATACATTAAAGCAATGCTCAATGAAAAACATAATATATCCTCTTTCTCGATAAAACAATCAAAATACGGACTACCTGTTTATTTTTCACTGAAAGCGCCAGAAAAATCTACAAAATAATGCCTTACGCTTGCAGTTTGACGAAGTACAGAAGAAGTTACGGCGTTGTCACAAAGAACAACTTTGGGGAATATTACATATGATTGGAGTTTACACTTCTGCTTTGCTAAAATCTTTTTTACAAGTTGAACTGTGATTTACAGTGTTAAAATCAATGTTTTGTTGAATGATCTTAACAATAAAACTATAGCTCAGAATCCTGCAATGAGTTTATATCACATATTAGAAGAAAGACAGATTAGAACTCTGCAAAAAAAAAAAAAAAAATGGATTGAATTCAAATTTATGCTTTTTCTATTATCAACATGATGCTCTTTCCAGCCATGGCAATGTGCCTCACTTTTCGGATGCTATTCATTGAAGATTTTTGATTTCAAAATGTTTTTAGACCATGGGTCTATTTTTCACTCACATTATACCTTTTAAAATGAGGGGTAAATCCAGGCCCGACATTTAAGGGGGCATGGGGGGTCAATTGCCCCCCCCCCCCCCTGGCTTTGAGAAATCAATGTATTTACATATTAGTGGGCGTGGTTTTTACTGTTTTCCGATGAAATTGCATGGTGTTTTCACCCTTTGCCCTCCCCCCCCCCTAGAAAAACTTGAAATGACATCTCTGGGTAAATCATGGAATTTGATTAAGAAATAAAGGACACCTTGCATAACAACAGAAAAACAGCCTAGAGAAATCTTTACTAATAATATAAAGCTGTAGAGTTTGTTTGTTTGAACGAGCTAATCTCAGGAACTACTGGTTCGATTTGAAAAATTCGTTTTGTGTTGAATAGTCCATTTATCCAGGAAAGCTTTAGGCTATAGGAGTTATTGTTATAACTAAAAATAATAATGTTATATATAGATAAGGAGAGAGGGTGAATTTTGTAGGTATGTATGTTCCGGGTAATCTCCGGAACCACTGAACCGATTTGAAAAATTCTTGCTGAATATGAAAGGTACATTCTCAGATTGAAACATGAGCTTATGTTTGAAAAGATTCGATAAGCGATTCTTTTTTTATTCGAATTCAAGGCAATTTTCACATAAATCGCCAAATACTGGGGTTAAAAATTACTTGTGCATATTAATGTTATATATCGTTGGAAGCAGAAAAATTTTCTCCGTCCTATGCAGTTTGTTCCGATTCTCTAACTTAAACACAGCACGAGTTATTCAATTTTTAAACTTGCCTTTTGCAAGGCTTCGCCCGATTTCTTGCAATACTTGGTTCATTAAAAGCATCAATAAAAATGAACTAATTATTCCACAGTTTTGATTTTTACGCCATTGGATAGAGCAATATTTTTAACCCCAGAATTGATTCGACTTACAGTCGAAGAACCAAGCTTTTATCTCCACTAGAAAAAAAGTTACAAGCGTTTGAACTTTGAGTTCGAAAACCTCTTTTCTGATCAAATTATTAACGTTTTATTGCGTTGCTATGGCGACATCTTTTAAATTCACTGTTGGTTCCCTTTTCTTCATTTCTTAAAAGCATTTTATTTTACGGTGTTTTTAGGCCCTTCTATGATGATTATAACAAGGCAAATAATGCCTTTTAGTTCAGAACAATTGCAAAGCTTTTGGCCTTTAATATTTAATTTACATGTACAAAAATGGAATAAGGGGTAGATTTGACTGAAATTTTCACCATACGTTCCTTTAGGTACTGGGAAGGTTTAGAGACCAATTTCAGAAAAATCTGATGAATAGTTATTTTGATATTTCAATTTAAAACCTGATTTTGTCTTTTTAATTTTAATTTAAACCTCCATTTTCCAAGGCTTTCATCAATTCAATCGAGTATTAAGTGTATGAACTCAACTCCCTGGCAGATAGCTGGAATTGCTAATATCATTTCCCCGTTTCGTATTTAACGTTCAAGGCTCAAGTCAATTCAAAAAGTTATGTTTTTTCAGCTTTTCTGCGTGTGGGCAAAGTTTAAGTATAGAAAGCAATCGGGACTTTTTAAGACACGTGTCACTTGACATATTTTCAAGTTAGGCCGTGCAAAGCCGGGCCACGCAGCTAGTAATACATAAGATATATAAAATAAAACTCACTATGTAAAAGCAAGTAGTAGGGGTTTAGTTAAAATTGAAACTAAAGGAGAAGTAAACTTTTAAAACAAGAATACATTTACCTGTCATTGCATTCATGAAACAAACTGTCTATTTTTGTTTTCTGCAATGATTTCAAAACATCCTCTGTGAGGAGAAAAACATAGTAAATAAAAAGGCAAATTATTATAACTACATTAATGGAAATACATTATTAAAGAGTATAATCTGGGAGAAAATATTTTGTTAACAGGACCACTTAGGCGATTCTACGCTTGAAAGAAAGATAACTAATAACTTAATCAAGTGAAAAAAACGGGTTGTACTCATGCAATCATAACTTTGTTACAATCAATTTGAAATTTTTGCATTCACAAAATTTTAATGTTACCTATGATTTTATGAAAAAAAAAATGATATAAAAAACTAGCAGAGAAAACATTTAACTAATATTTCCATTATGGAATAATACTCATTGTTATATGTGCAATACTTTTAGATTGTTAGCGTTTCAGAAATGAATGAATCATTTGTAGCAACCCAGTATATGGCTAGTAGTTGCTAAAGGTCAAGACTAGTGGTTGCCACTCACCAGTAGCGACTAAAAAAATCTTTTTTGGCGACCAAAAAATGCGACGTTGGTTGCCAAACTGGTAACCTACTTTTTTTCTGAACAAAAATACAAAATGCGGATGCAGATGCATTGCGCCAATAATGGAAGGAAAATATCCATCAGCATTGTCACTGGCGGATAATGTTACATAGGAGAGAAAATCGGCCCATCTGCTTCACAAAACATCAAAATGCATAATTTCAATCTAGGGAATGCAATGTAAATTTGTTGAAAAAATAGTCAAATATGACAAAATTTATGATTAATGAGCAAAATAAGTGAAATGATTATTAAACTTCAAGTATGCATGGGCAATAAGTTTTTGTTTTATCTGCATAATGTCTTATTATTTGGATTTTAAAATGTAAAATTTGTTTTCCAAAAAAAGCTTGAAATTTTTTTTCTAAACCTTTTTCAAATGCGTGTAGTAGTTTAGAAGATATATGCAAGTACATAATATCATATAACTATATGTGGAATGACGAGGAGTGGGTTACAGTTTTGGAACATGGTTCAAAGTGGCCACTAACTTTTTTGGGTTAACTGGCCACTGGCCACTACTAAATTTTTTTAAGTCTAAAGTAGGGATGCACCGATTAATCGGCAGTACCGATTAATCAGCCATAATCGGCCACTTTGCCGATTACTAATAATCGGCCGAAAAAATATTTTTCAAACATTATTCTTTAAAGTATACCTTCACTAAGAAACTTACTATGATGAATAATTTTTTTACAATAATCCTCACAGTTGATTTAAAGTTTTCTTTTAATTAATTCACCTACTTTGAATAAATATACATAGACAATGTTGTAAAATTTTTCTTGTGGCGATAGTTTTCTCTTTAGTACAGTGCTTTCATATTCCCTCTAATTTTCAAAGAATAAAAGTATTAAATTAAATTGTTACTAATTATTGAAAAATATGAATTAAAAGTACTCCTAAATTGGAGTGCTCACTGCAGACTTCCGCTTCCCCCCCCCCCCTCTTTCTTTTGGATTTTTATGTCAATTAACATATCTAACAATATGTTAATAATATTATAGACAATAATATGAAAATTGGTTCTAAGAAATTAAATAAAACACTGAAATTATTTTGGGAAAACTAGGAAAATGGAAAAAAAATCTTTCAGAAATAAATTACTTACTATTTCTAAACTTGAAATTGTATAAGAGAAAAAACAGTGATGGTAAAATTGGTAGTAGAAAAACAATCATCGTAACCATTAATCGGTAATCGGCCAATCTGCTTATTGGTACATCCCCAGTCTCAAGCTTTAGTAGTTGATAATCAAAGGTGAGCAAAATTGAAATTTAGATTGAAATTTGAGCAAAACTTTCTTGATAAATTACAATGTGTTCTTTAATTTGGACAAAGAAGTAAAAAGAGAAATATTTTACTGGTTATTCTTGGAAATCATCATAATAAAACTAACCAGAGAATGTATGAAACAATGGTAATATTAAAGTGCTATCACAATGATTTCCCCTTAACCAAAATAAATCAGATAATATTTCTTCTACTATGAAAATGCTTTTATGTTAACTGGAATTTTTTATTAAAGTTAACTGAAATAATGATTTTTCCAACATACCTACTAGATAATTAGTACCAGGTTTTATTAACGGATGGAGTTCAGAGTTCCACAAGACTCCATTGATGTCAATTGGAACTTCTTCAACATCACTGTTGTGATCATTCACATCCTTATGCCTTTCAACAATAGCTTTCACTTCAGTCCAAGATGTTTTTTTATACACATTTCGATAAACACATGGAAAAGGTCTTCCTCTATGAGCAAAGTTCCTCGCAGGAAAATCTCTATTTCTGTTAAAGTTCAGTGGACTATCTCTACCCAGAGGATAATTTGAAACCGAGTTCATTAATGGATTAAAAGGTGACTGAAAATCATTCCGCTGAGATGAACCAGGGCCATAATCAAATGAACTGCAAGGTTTCCCGTTGTTATTTAAATAAGAGTCATATGAAAGGGTTGATGATTGAGAATTTGAAAGGTTAGATCCCAAAGTTGAATAATTCCCTTGATATCTTGAAGATTGAAAAGAATTATATTGAGGCAGATTGTTTATCATGCTTGGATTCATCATGCCTTGAGTCATCATATTTTGATTCATCATGTTTGTTAGCATGTTATTCGCAAAAGAATATGCTGCTCTATGCAAATCTGCCATAATATTTCCTGTCATGCCTGAAACCATATTCAGAGGTCCTAAATTAAAATTGCTACGGTGATGGTTTCCAGGGAATTCCCTTCCAGAAACAGTAGGCAACATTTCAGGAAGTGATTGAGGCTCATGGAAATTATTTTGGAAGTGATGTCCAGCGTCATTCCAACTATCCTGATATTGTCTATTCTCTTGCCTTTGAAACATCCAATTACCTGAATTTGCATTTCGATTCCTATGTCTACCACGTTGATATTCTTGGAGATCTTTATAGCTGTTCCATAACCTTCTGTTATTTGGCTTTTCACTGTGACTAGGGTCTTTTTTTATGTTTAAAACATAAGCTTCTTTAGCTGGCTTGACATTATTAGGCAACAAATTTGGTTGAGGGCGAGACAGGCAAACAACATCTTTCTTAAATAGATCAGGAAATACAACTCTTCGGCGAGATGACATAAATTTGTGGTTTCCTTTAATATTGTATTTCTGTTCTTTCTTAATAGAGTTTAGAGTTTGGTAAGAATTTCTGCCAGGCGCAGGATTTTTAGAAGAACCTGGACAGACCTTGACTATCTGAATATCATCATCATTATCACTGCTATCACCAATAGACAATCTTTCAGTTTGTTCCTCATCAGACAATATGTCTATTACCGCAAGAGGAGTTTTTTCTTTCTTTTTTACTTCAACTAAAGTAATATCATCATCGCCTAACTCTTCTCGAACAGAAAGAATATCTGACATTCCACCATACTCATCGACAGAATTCTCTTCTTCAGAGGAACAACTCATTACATCGCACTCTCTATCACTCTCAGAATGATTTGCGACTTCTATACTATCCTCATCACTAGAAGCTTCATTTCTGCTTTTATCATTTACTTCCACTACATAAGCATCCTGAAACTCTTGTTCGGGTACATAATTTTTCCTTACTTCTTCTAAGTCACTAGATATAACCGACAGTCTCACTGAATTATTATTACTTTTATTTGAAACCAAAGGTTTGAAATGTTCATTTAGTGTTAAATCGGATCTCCCTTCAACATCAACAGCCTTAGCAGCTGTCAATATTGTACAATCATTTGATACTGCATTTTCGACAACTGCATTTGTAACATTATTATCCTTGTTTTCAAAGGGTTGAGAGTAGTTAAAAGAAGCTAAGTTTATAAAAGAAACTGAAGTTTCTCGCCCTTTAGCATACTCATATTGCTCTGAGTCTTTGAAGTTCATTGAATTGCTGGGCTCACAATCCATTTGCTTTGGAGTACTATCATTTAATTTCTGTGAAATATTTTCAGGTGTGTCACTCAAGGATGGAGTTTCAGCTACACATGTACTATTTTGAAAATTATTTACATTCGAATGATTTTTTTCTTCCTCACATGCAAACTGCACAGCATTACATAACTGATTACTTTGTTCATTAACATTATGAGTGGTGCTTTCATTTGATTCGGAGATTTCAACAAAAGTTTCCAAATTTTTAGAATTATGACTATCATTTGATATTGTACTATTATCTTGCATAAGACACGGTTCAGATAAATTACTTGTATCAGCTTCTTTATAAAAAATAGCAGATAAACTAGATCTTTTCTCTTTTGGTTCTTCCTCTAAACTTGTAGAAGCATTACGTTTATGCTTTCTTTTCTTACTTCTATTCAGATTATCTTTTCGTATGGAATGTAAACTGAAAAAAAAAAAGAATGAAATGAATGGAGCAAAGAGTCTCCATTTTTCAACATGTAAACCTGTGATACAAAGCAATTTAAAACAATGCTTAAGAGTGAATGGCAAAATATTGTGGATTTCTCCTAGCCAAACAAGTGATAGTAAGGTATATTGTCAAATTTAAATTTAATGATAATAATCTCTATAAACACAATTCTATAACAAAAAAAAAAAAAGACAAGAAAGTAACAATCACAGAAAAGATTGCTGGTTAGAGTTTGACAGTTACATAAATACTAAAATATACTATTATTTTTTTACTAAACCATACCATGATTTAGTATTTTGCACTGCTGCTAACTGGAAAGTAAATCACAGGGACGTCATTTCAAGTTTTTCCAGGGTGGGGGGTGGGGGGGGGGGCAAAGGGTCCAAACACAATGCAATTTCACCGGAAAACATCAAAAAACACGCCCACTTATATGTAAATACATTGATTTCTCAAAGCCGGGGGGGGGGGGTCAATTCCCCCTGGCCCCCCTAAATGGCGGGCCTGGTAAATCAGCTTAAAATACACACATTTAAAGCGTAGCCCAAGAGTGCTTATTTGAATAAAATAGAGAGCCTTTTCCCTGGCGGCCCTTTAATTCTAGAGTCAACACAAGATGTGCAGCATTAACTTTATGGACCTGTTTTGAGAGTAACCCCTCACTCAAAAAGGTTGTGCAACTCTAGGTTATTGTTTGAAAAAAAAAAATCTTTTTTTGGTTGATAATTATTTTAAGTAAAAATATTGTTGTCTGCAGTTAGGATTGCACATGCAAATACAGTGAAATCCCATCACAACAAACAAAATTTTGGTCCCCTGAAATTTGTTGTAACAAGATTTCACTGTATGATATGAGAACACCTAAGAGAGGATGTGTATTTTTGTAGAAATTAATTATAAATTAAAATTCAGATAATGAACTAATACAGATAAAATTTACAACATAATGTAAAACATAATATTTTAGTTGATGCTGTTTCTGTGAACAAACTATAGCTATTACAGAAAAAAAAAAATTCCCAAAATATATGCACTCACTCAGTTTTGATCGTACAGAAAAAAATACTATTGCACTTAGTATTAGAAAAAGTCAAACAGGCTTGCCACATCAAAATATACACTCACTCAGTTTTGATCGTACAGCAAAAAATACTATTGCACTTAGTATTAGAAAAAGTCAAACATGCTTGCCACATCAAAACAAAACACAGGATGTAGAGTTTAAGATAAAAATTTTGAACGCTTACTTAGGTTGATGCTGAACAACTATAAAACCTAACTGCGCCAAATGAGCATACACTTCATATTTCTCAAAGCTAAGACTTTTTTTTAGTATCGATGTATATGCTTCTTCCAAACTCATGGGTGCCCTTTTGTGAAGTATTTCAATAGATCTCTACAAAAGAAATTCATTAAATGTTAGATCATTAGTTCTAGACTATTTAAAAAGTAAATTTTAAAACCTTCTTTAGCCAAGTCCAATCAATAATTGAATCGTTTATTTCGAAAAGGTAACATCTCTATTTTGATCTCCTCTGTCTCTTTAGAAAATTAAACAGCGCACGGTTATATTTTTGAATGTCATAATCAATGAAAAAATGCCTTTAGTTAAGTACACAATTACTGCAATAATTTACCAAATAACCATTGATTATGACATTCAAAAATATAACCGTGCGCTGTTTAATTTTCTAAAGAGATAGAGGAGATCAAAATAGAGATGTTACCTTTTCGAAATAAACAATTCAATTAGAAAATGAGTATTACAGAATTAAAAATGAACAAAATGACTCTATAAACATGAGTAAACTCTTTTACGTTAAATCAGTGACAGACAGAGAAACGAATAAAGTACTTTTAACTATCATGAAACTTATTTATAATCATATGATAAACATGTTATAGAAATAACACAACAATAATCTTTCTCAAGTATATACTTCTTGGAAATTGGAAGGTGTAACTATCCAATGCATTTAGAGCATTTCCAATACCTAAGAAACTCGGATAATAACCAAAACAATGTAACAGGGGCCAAGTCTTTACTGGCTCTATCCCCCCCCCCTCTTCTTTTTCTTCATCCTACTACTGTTTGTAGTTTTAGAAAATCATTCATCCAAAATTAAATTTTCATTTTCAATCAAAAATAAAAGATAATACATTAATTTAATTCTAAGTGTAGTGCCTTCCACCCCTAGAAATATTACTTTTATTCTTTTCTTTAAATAAATGTTTCACTTTTCAAACAAATACTTGTAAAATGTCTCTAGCCAAAGAACCACTGATACAAAGCAGTAAGTAACTGCCCTTAAGCCAAGGCTAAGGCAAAAACATGCAATACACCTCTGGATGTCATAACTACCAGATGCCATAGCAATTGATACATGTATTGCATTGCATATCGTACATGTTTAGTTACATTCAAAGCATTAATGATACCTGTACAGTAATACAAGTTTTACTGTACAAGGAAGTTACAGAGCTCTAGAAAAAAAATCATTTATAGAATCAAACAACAAGACTAAAAACTCACATTTTGAAGCAAAAAGACTGATTCCTCTGGAGATAAATGTACTTTATTTTCAATCATATGCCCCATATGTTGTACATATTTTCCCTGAAAAAATAGAAGAAAAATATTTATAACACATATTTCAAATAAAAATTTATATTTAAAAAACCTTGACATTTTATGAACAGGAACAGTTGAACCAAGTGTTTCTTCCTTCATTATATGTATATGAGAATTGATATAATAAAACCGTGAGGAGATTCAAATGAGAAAAAGAGTCCATTCCTTAAAATAGGTAGAGAAGGAAAAAATTGACGTGTGCCATGTTTGTGAGTTTAGTGAAATTTTGGCGATGTGACGTTCTTTGTAAAAAATGAAATAATTCTTTAACCGAAAAAATGAGGCCGAAAAAGAGGCAACTTTCGTAGCAAAAGATTCTAAATTCATCGTCTGCAACATTTTTTTTACTTCATTGTAGTTTGCTACAATATAAATTTCAGTAAATATCTTGAGTGAGAGAATTTGATTTTTAATTTATCGTTTGCTGGTTTCCTGTCGATGTTTATTGTTTTTATTATCATTGCGAAGAATAACGTATGAAATTTCGGTGAGTAACACTTAAAAGTTTTAGAATCAATTGAATTTTTTTACAAAAAAATGCTCCAAATATATTTTTGCTATGTGATTATTTAATATTGGAAAGTAATTTGCAGCAGTTACTGCTTTTGGTGGCGGAAAAGTAAAAATGACAAGATTTACATTCCTTATTGTAACCCTACTCTCGCCAATTTGTAATTGAAATGAACTATCGGAGGAGTTGCTGTCTTTGACCAATGGCTGTTCGAAGAGGTAAAATCAAGGCCAACCCACTTTCTCAGAATATGACCTGTCCAATAAAACATCTGTCTCGACATCACAAAATTAAAATATTTTAACCTCTTAGGCTTTCTTAAAATGGGTGGAGTATTCAAGCTATGCTAGAACCAATAACACATTTGTGAATCCGTTCTTCAGTTTTCCTCTACTTTATCACCCCTTCAGAAAAATGAACAATTCTAAAAAAAGGAGTCAAGTGCCATCTCGTCAAAGCCAGACTTTAATCTTACTACCTTTAACAACTCATACAGATTTACAGAAAAAAGATTTTAAATACCTTAGTTGAAGATTAATTCTATTTTAATGCAATATGTGGGCTCGCTATTGAGCACTAATTTTCTCAAACAGTGATAAAATGGAAAAGAGATCCATGTTTTTAGCGTGGGTCCTAAAATCCTAATGCTATGGCGATAAAGTAATTCAAATTTTTATTGTCTGACACTGTTTGAAATTTTTATGTATATGCGTTATAAACAAAGTTCCAAAATATCCAATATTTTGATGTATATCTGATGGTGTTGGCCCCGCTTAAACGAATAACTGTTAGTTCCAAAAAATATTATTCGATTATGCGAGGATCTTTAACATTGTGTCTATGGCCTGCGAAATATCCAGTTCTGAGATATTTTATTCGTATAGGTGGTGTATTTGTTTATCCGTAACCCAATTAAGCGGGGACGACAGTATTTTCAATCAGCGTAATCTAATCTTTAAATAGTACATCTATCCTCAAAACAGTCTTTTATTTTCTGAGATTAAATCCTAACGTTAATGTTTTTTTCATTATTTATATTGAAATATATATAGTTTATGTAAAAATGTATACTTCAAATGGTATTTTTGCATGAATGATACAGTCACTTGCAAAATGTGATAATTTAATGTTATAAAACTAAAATATAACAACTTATATTGATACTGGCTATTTATTATACACTGGGTGTTGACTATTATACTCCTATGCTCTGTAAAACGGATTACCCTCAGACATATGCTCTGTAAAAGTTACATAAAAATAGCTCAGTATCATACGCAATATCAAGATAAAATATAATTGTAAAATTACAACATAGCAATGTAATTTAACACTATGTCATATCAGTATAATTTATTGATTGTTGTAAAATATATTGTTTATATATACAGTAACTCCTCGTTATATTGAGCTTTTCGGGGGACAAAGATAAAGAGCGATATAACCGATGTCACAAAAAATAGTTATCCATGCATCATAGGAGTAAAGTATATGTGAGCATACAGAAAAATTAATTTATTCATGCATTAGAACATTTTTAATTAATAAGGAAATAAAATTTACTACAATTTCTGACACGCCATGTGTAAAAAAAAATCCCTGAGAACACCATGGCTTTCCTATTGTGTGGTGAGCTTTTTGCAATTATAAGAGACTCCATTGTAGCCTTGAAAATAGAAGAAAGGATGGGCCTCCAGTTCATTCTTCCTTTCTTTGATGCAAATCTCGATTTGTGCAACCAAGCACAAATCTTTTCTGTACTAAGCGGCCCTAAAAGGCAGTCAGATAAGGGCAGGGCCGTCGACAGGTTTCATGGGCCCCTATGCAACTTTTTGTGGGCCCCCCCCTCCCCCAAACCTTTACTTAAACTTCCTACAATTATTTTCACATAAATAGCGTAAATTTTGTCAAAGGACGTAATTTTATCTGTTTAACTGAGAGTTTTCGTAATAAAAGAAAAGATTTGCGATACTTTTTTATTTTTTATTTTAAAGGAGTTTTCAACTTTTAGGGCCGCAGCTGCAACCAAAGATTCGGTTGCTGGTCGTAGCATAATATATACTCACCTTAATTTTTAGGAGTGCAGGCGGAGCCTTTG
>JAXGGA010008533.1:0-56327 GCA_038373865.1 Uloborus plumipes
ATTTGCTCTGTAATATTTTTTCTTGCAGATTTAACTGTTCTTTTTTCAGTTTTGGATTGTTTTGTTTGTATTTCATAGTAGTGCTTCATTTCAACACATCAATCATTTAAAAAAAGTATTTTTTCTAAACTCTCCGTGTTTTTAACCACTGAATACAATAACAACAAACTGTCTGCTAATATGCTTGTTTTGATAGGATTTGATTGTTCTTAATGCATTAAATATTCATAAACTGTGGGAGTTATCGATCCTTCTTTTTCTTTTTTTGTATTTGTACGGCAAGTTAGACGCGCATCAGTTTAAAATTCACTTTTACTTAATAAATACGGATCCTAATTGTTAATGATCTAGATTTTATCGATGTATCTTCCTTTTGCTTCGTTATGAGGGCTTTTACAAGACTCGGAATGCATTTTACACTTTAAAAAAGGCTAAAATAGCAACTGCGCACTCGTAATACCATGCTACATATACGGTAAACATGGAGCTGCTTGTGCACCAGGAACGGTTGCTAGGTTCCGTTGCTATGCAAGAAGCACGTGGCTGCTACTGCCCTATTCGGTTCTTTTATTCAAACACGACCCTAATTAACATCCAGCGGACTCGAAGCAGCTTTAGAGAAATTAACAAAAACCACGCTACACATTAGTTGTTTTCTTTCATCAATTTAGTTTTATGTTGTAAAATTTTACTATGTAAAAATTTCAAAATGCCCCCCCCCCCCCCACGTTTCAAAAGTAAAAATTGACCAAGCCTCTTTTTTTTGTGAATTACTGTAAAACTTGTTTTTTGTTGAACGTAATTACTTATAAGCTGGGCCAGATTCCGGATTAACGTCTGTTTATTACACCCTACCTAGGCCAAACTTAGAAATTACACCCCACTTCACGTACCGAACTCCATTGAAATCGTCCCCCCCCTTTCGCCCTTTCCAGAGGTGTAGCAGCGGCTGAAAGCAACTGACATTCCCCCCCCCCTTTCCACCCCCGCCCGGTGGACAAAATGACGGATGAGGTTTTTTTTTTCCTGTCAGGACCGGATTACCCATTAGGCCAACCTCGGCCCTGGTCTAAGTTTCGCAAGGCAAAGAGGGCGCACATCAAGGAGAAAAAAATTAACAATTCGTTGAAAAAAGAAAAAACAAACCTGTTTTGCACACAAAATATTCATCCTATACTAGAAAGCAACTAAACTTGATACTCAACGTCACTACGGGAGAAGTCAATAAGAGCTCACAAGCAGTTAGCGATCTCCTCTAATTCGCCAAGTAGGCTGTGACGTTTTATCCAGCTCATTTTTCATAGGCTAACGTCACGCTGATGTCACGATGTTTTTGTCAAGAAAGGTTGCAGTCGAGTATAGACTGCTTTAGTTCTCTACACACAGACATTGCATAGAAGATCCTCATAAATAATTTCTTATGCACAATGTGGTGAAATTTTTCTTTATAATTGTGCCAGATATTGGGGGTTACTTACAACATAATTTTTTCCTGAATATTTGTGTTCAAAATAATCACCACGAAGATCGCAACAAAGTGAATAAAAATACATAGGATGCACCAAAATATGTTTTAAATAAAAGAAAAGTAAAAATAGAGAGAAAGACAAAGATTTAGAATATTGTAAGGAAGAGGCAACAAGTGTTTTAAATCTTTCTAAAGTAAAAAATGTAAGGAAAACAAAACTATCAAGAAATTCATGAGACATTATTATTGAATTGAAACAAAAAGGAAAACACCACCACGTAAGGGATCACTGCTAAATGTCCCCTAAATGTCCCTTTTTTAGCCTACTTTCCCGTTAAAAATAAAAGAAAGACAAAAAAAGTATTAAAAGTAGCTTAATGCATCTAAAAAATATCGCCAAGTCCAAAAAATATCGCCAAGTTAAAAAAATATCGCCAAGTCCAAAAAATATCGCCAAGTTAAAAAATTAAAAAGGTGAAATGAATATCGAAAAATTAAAAATTTGAAAGTAGGGTATTGAGATGGGGAATTTGTGCGTCGGTCGGTCGGTCGGTCTGTCGGTCGGTCTGTCTGTCCCCCCCTAATAACTTTTGAATGAACATTCCGATTTGGACAAACTTTTTTTGTTGGAAAGATCTCGGTGAATACAGCTCATTCCCATATTTGATTTTTCGATTTGAACAATTTTTGGTTCAACTTTGAACCGTTCAAACAACTTGTCCCGCGATGCTAACTTTTGAGTGAACAGTCCGATTTGAACAACTTTTTTTTTGTTCGAAAGATCTTTTCAAGGATACTTCATTCCCGTATCTACATTTTCGATTTGAACAATTTTTCGTTCAACATTGAACCGTTCAAACAAGATGTCACCCCTAATAACTTTTGAATGAACAGTCCGATTTAAACAAACTTTTTTTCGTTCGAAGCATCTCGGCAAGGATACTTTATTACCGTATTTAAATTTTCAATTTGAACATTTTTGGTTCAACATTGAACCGTTTAAGCAACCTTTCTCCACCTAATAACTTTTGAGTGAACCGTCCGAATGGAATAAACTTTTTTTTGTTCGAAAGATCTCGGCGAGTACAGCTCATTCCCATATTTGATTTTTTGATTTGAACAATTTTTGGTTCAACTTTGAACCGTTCAAACAACCTGTCCCGCGATGCTAACTTTTGAGTGAACAATCCGATTTGAACAAACTTTTTTTTTGATAGAAAGATCTTGTCAAGGATACTTCATTCCCGTATTTCAATTTCCGATTTGAACAATTTTTCGTTCAACATTGAACCGCTCAATCAAGCTGTCACCCCTAATAACTTTTGATTGAACAGTCCGATTTAAATAAACTTTTTTTTTTTTTCGAAGGATCTCAGCAAGGATACTTCATTACCGATTTAAATTTTCCATTTGTTCATTTTTTCGTTCAACATTGAACCGTTCAAGCAACCTTTCCCCACCTAATAACTTTTGAGTGAACCGTCCGAATGGAATAAACTTTTTCTTGTTTGAAAGATCTCGGAGAGGCTTTCCCATACATTCCCATAGTTCGCTTTTTGATTTGAACCATTTTTCGTTTAATATTGAACCGTTCAGAAAAAAAAAATTAACATTAGCGTCTGCGGGGAATTTAAGTTGAATGTTGATCCTGAACTTAAAGTCGGATTTCCTTCTAACTAACTTTGTAAGAAAATTGTTTTGATAAATAATGTTTGTAAAGTACTTTTCTGAGTAATCTTCTGTGAGGACTCTGATTCCGACTTTGACTCCGCAAAAATGGCGGAAATGCAGGCTCAGAAAAAAAATGACTGACTGTGCAGACGATTTTTTGTTTATTTATTCATTTGTTTTATTTTATTTATTATTTTTTTTGGCAGACGATTTTTTTTGTAACAAAACAAAACGAGAATATTTTATTCTTTATTTATATTTAACAACTGGCAACGGATTAAAAGTGAAATTCGAGACATTTTATTAACGGACGAGTTTTTTTTTTTCTTTCTTTCAATGTGTTTTGATGCTCTTTGTACTTTTATTTATTTATTTATTCATTTTATTATTATTATTATTATTATTATTATTTTTATTTATTTTTTTTTTTTTTTGAAAACGATGGAGGATTTTTTCTACGGAGGAACTGTAACAGTTACACTCTTTAAAAGGTGCGACAAAACTTTATTTATTCGTTAATTACTTTTTACGTGTCGATTTCATCTGATGAGAGGGGTATATTTTGCTTTTCGAAATCAACTCTAAGTGCTAAAAAAAGGTATGTTTGACATAATTTTCAGTCTCAGATAATCAAGAGAATAATGATCAGATGCGAGAATGCCGATGTCGATGTACGGGAAAGTAGGCTCGTTTAGTTCTTGACAGAACTTCTTGTTTTTCTAGGGCCACAGACGTTTGTTTTCAAAACACAAAAATTTGAGGGGAAAATTCAAAATTTCATAACGGAAAAACCAAAACAGTTCAATGCTTTTCAGAAATAACAAGAAGTTCTGTCAAGAACTAAACGAGCCTACTTTCCCGTACATCGACATCGGCATTCTCGCATCTGTCTCCTGATTATCTGAGACTGAAATTCTGATGACATTCTGAAGACTGATGACATTCTAGCATCTGATCAATATTCTCTTGAACATCTGAAACTGAAAATTATGTCAAACATACATTTTTAGCACTTAGAGCTGATTTCGAAAAGCAAAATATACCCCTCTCATCAGATGAAATAGACACGTAAAAAGTAATTAACAAATAAATAAAGTTTTTTCGCACCTTTTAAAGAGTGTAACTGTTACAGTTCCTCCGTAGAAAAAATCCTCCATCGTTTTCAAAAAAAAAAAAATAATAATAATAATAAAATAAATAAATAAATAAATAAATAAAAGTACAAAGATCATCAAAACACATTTTATCCAAGAAAGAAAAAATAAAAAAGAAAAAAATCGTCCGTTAATAAAATGTCTCGAATTTCACTTTTAATCCGTTGCCAGTTGTTAAATATAAATAAAGAATAAAATGCTCTCGTGAATGAAAAATTTTTGTTACAACAAAAATCGTCTGCCAAAATAATAATAATAATAACAATAAATAAAATAAAACAAATGAATAAATAAACAAAAAAGCGTCTGCACAGTCAATCATTTTTTTCCTGAGCCTGCATTTCCGCCATGTTTGCGGAGTCGGAGTCGGAATCAGAGTCCTCACAGAAGATTACTCAGAAAACAGGGCTCCCACGGTCCTTAAAAGTCCTTGGAAACTCTTTATTTTTCATTTTGAAAAATAAGGGCCCTTAAAAGTACTTATTTTTGATTCAAGGTCCTTAAAATTATTTTTAAGTCCTTATTTTTCACTACCGTAAATCAGGGTTACTTGGACCCTAGGGGGTTAGTTGAGCCCACTACAATAAAATGATAAAATCTAGGTTTGGTACCTACTAGTTGAAGACTTGCACGTAGTTCCTCGTTTCTCCACTAGGTAGAAGCCCTCTGCAGTCTCTAACGATAGTACCAAACCCAGATTTTATCATTTTACTGTGGGCTCAAGTAGCCCTCTTCTGGGTCCAAGTAACCCTGATTTACGGTACTGATAGTAATTTAACTCTTTAAAGCCGGCTCCGGCCGATACCGGCTTTGTAGCTTAGAGCCGAGGCCGGCCGAATCCGGCCCACTTAAGTAACATATGACATAAAAACTTAAATTCCTTCATCGAAAGTGAATGTTGTAGAAATAGCCACTCTCCCAGCATTTTGCTTTCGATTGTGTCGAAATGCTTAAAGGAATTTAATTGGTCGATGAGGCTATCAAGTATCTCTTTGCCCAATAGGATTTTCAGCTCTCTCTCTCTCTCTATGCATATATACAGAGAGAGATGCATATCATTTTACTTTATTTTGTTCTCCACATTAACTTCCGCTGTCTTTCTCGACATATTCCAATGGATCCCTTCGAAGAAGATAGAGAATTTGAAGAGTTCGTCAGATACATAAGAGAGAGAATGCAAATTATTGACCAGGAATTGATTCGTCTTCGGCAGTTGGCCGCGGAGTTAGACGAAGCTGAGGCAGGAGTCTGGCGCTATGATGGAGAGAGAGGCGCCATGATGGGCGCATAAATCCAAAGCCGGACCGGAATAGGAGAGAAAAAAAAAAGGCCCTTTTCAGGGCCACCTACATATTTGAGGAAGGAATGTTTTGTTAAATTTCAACAGTTCGTGTACATTTTTGAATGTTTTGAATTGGTGTGCATTCGTGGTTCGAAATTTCGGGTGTGAATAGCTGAACATGAATCCCAAGTAGCATCAACTCATCGGATTTTGCTCGGCCGATCAACTAACTCCTCGTAAACTGATCCCGTAACGCACGACGACATCGTTCCGATCAGTATCCGAGCACGGTTTTCGATGAGCTACTTTTCATCGGAAAGCGATATCTTTAGGATCAACTTTCCCGATGAAAATAAGATGAGCAAAATTCCATCGGAAAATGATGTCCTTCCGATCAACTTTCCCGATGAAAATAAGATGAGCAAAATTCCATCGGAAAATGATATCCTTCCGATCAACTTTCCCGATGAAAATAAGATGAGCTATATTCCATCGAAAAACGATATCCTTCCGATCAAATTTCCCGATGAAAATTAACCGAGCTATGTGTTATTGGAAAACTATATACTTCCAATCAAATTTCCCGATGAAAATATGCCAAGCTACAGATTTCATCGGAAAGAGGTAGTAAAGATCAAATTTTCTGATGAAAATTTTCCCAATCTCAAATTTTTGTTAAATATACAGTGTCGGGCTCATTATTCGTAGACTTGGTAGCGTGGTGGTAGAGCGTTGGCTTTCCGCGCCGATAACTCGGGTTCGATGCTGGAGTTGACCAGTCGCAAATGGTTGGGGGAAAAAAAAAGAGGTTCCAAAATTCACTGCCACGGAACTAAACTGCGCTCTTTTTTCTCTTTTTTCTTTAAATTGATCCAACTCTCATCGTATTTTCATCCAAAATTGATCCTAAATTCATCGGCAGGGGACTGCACTGCTCGTAAATTGCTCCAAATCTCATCGTAAACTCATCGGATTTTGCTGCTCGGATTCTGATTGGCCGATGAGACATATTGGAGCAATTCCCGATGAAAACTCATCGAAACCCGATCACCGGCCGATGATAATTTCATCGGGTTTCGATGAATGGCCGATCATCGGCCGATGAGATTATGCTGCTAGGGATGCCTTTCACATGAAATTTTTACTTGTTATTATTTCTATGGCAAAACTTTTAATATCTATTTCAGCTGTGTGTTTTCTTTAAATTGCTTGGCAGTATTTTATTAGTGCAGGATTATTAACAGGAGAATGTGAGTATTTCATGAGAGTCTTAATGTCAGGTCCTCCATGTGTTCCGATTTGGAATTAGCCATCACACGACGAACATAATATCAACGCATAATTATACGAAATTATATCAACGCTCGTGGCTAGACCCACGATTAATTAATTAATTAATCGTGGGCTTAGCCACGTTTCCGTAAATTAACAGCTGACAAAGTTACAGTGAGCTGCTGAATCCGTAACCGTCTCAACATTGAGTGGATGCACTTTGAAGGTCCAATCAGGTGTAGCTTAGAGAAAGCATCGAACGCTATGACTAGAGCATGATTCCCAAATGATAGAACACCCCTTTTCTAATTATAAAAGATCTATATTACACACCTACAGATTTTTGGGGCTACACTTAACAGAACTAGCAATAATAGTTAAAGTGTTTTCATTATTGAGAATGAGAACAACAAAAAACGAACATAAACCATAAAATGACATGTTCTGGAGCTGAAGACTTGTAATATTTTCTAATAGTTTTTGTTTTACAACTGATTGAAAAGATAGGAAAAGTAATAGAAAATGAGTGGATAGACCAATCAGAGAAAAGAATGACTCTTCGTGCTATTTCACTTTATTGTCAATTTTATTCTCTTTACATTTTTGTGTGTAAAGCTTTAATAAATAAGTCAGTTTAAAAATCAAAGTCATTTATAAAATAGGACCATAATAGTAAGTTAAAATAATTAAAGTTCAGATTATTTTATAAAATGAGAATTTAATAGTAAAGAAACACTATGCGGTTACAGTGAAATATCAACGCGGTTGCAGTGAACTAACACCCTTCTCCGTAACCGTCTCAGGCCGCTGCATTACGAAGGTCGAGTCAGGTGACGCTTTGAGATAACGTCGAATGCTGTAACTTGTTTCCCGAATGTTAGAGTACCCCTATACTAATTCTAATACACTTAGGAAAACATTCGAAGTTAAATTAGCACAGGAAGAAGACTATCATTCATAATACAGTAGTAGAACTACCAATATTAGTATACTGTGACCTGACTCTCCACCATTCATAAGATGTTCAGCAATACTAGTTTGTGTCCTGTTATTGATAAACTTCCTAAAAAAAACCCTGTGCAAACTGTTTCAAAACGCTTAGCGAAACAACTGTTGACGAAAAATCAGATCGAACAGATACAATTTCATAATAACAACACCACCTCAGAAAAAATGCAAAGAACAGCCATTCCGATGTACAATACATTTAAATACTGATTATTTCGTCTTTCCGTGATCTATTTCCACAACACTTAATATTTGAATTTTAAGTTTTTTTTTCTTTTTTCTGTTTACCACATTCCTTATAAGAAAATTACATTATTTCAGTTAAGAATATTCGAAACATCCAAAGCCGTACCGTAATTGAGAAACTCATTTGCATTAGCATGAAAATGGATCTATGCGTTATCCATGTAGAAATTCCTAATCGAATTTCATTGGTCAAGGAGGTTGTTGAGAATTCTCTTCGCCCAATGTCAGACTCTAGCAGTTTGAGCTCTTCCTCTCTCTGCGCATATATATATATATATAGGGAGAGATATATATCTGATTACATGACTTTGATACAGAGCCCAGTCTTCTGCCTTACCTTGTCATTGGGATCTAATGGCTGCCATCCGCCAACGCAGACACTTTGAAGACTTCGTCAGGAGTGCATTAGAAGAACTTCAAAGAGCAAAAGAGGCTATGCATGAGACTCGCGAGCTCGTGGAACAACTGGATGAAGATGATGAAGACGCGGACGGATACATTCAAGCAATAGAGGTTGAGTTTGGTAGGATCCGTGCACTGGAACAAAGGGCTCGCGAAATGCTGGAGGAAATGGAAGGGGACGAATACTGGCTCAATCGAATGATAAGAGCAAGAAGGTATGGCTGATAAACCCACAGTCGGGGAGAGAGATGAAGAAAAAAAGGCCCTTTTCAGGGCCACACAAATGTTTGTATAAGGAATGTCTTTGTTAATTTTGAGAGAACGCAGTTTCGATTGATAGCAATCGCGACGGAATTGTTTTGTAGATTTACTGCCCGTTCGGCCAAAACGATAATGTTCAGTGCCTACCGGGAAGTTGTAGAGTAAAGTAGTTTGCGGTTGCAGTGAACTATTTTCCCCGTAACCGCTTTTATTTATGCTACCCTATTAGAAATTTATTTTTTTTTCCTTTATAGTGAAATTAAATTAAATAACTCGGTGTAAAGTTTATAGTTATTTCTACAACAGGAACTTAAAAGTAAAGAAACATTAGCATGTATTCCTCTAAAATGTAGGAATTCTTCTAAGTTTTTGTCTGTAGAAGTGGTCCCTAAACCTTTGGGTGAGTTGAGTGGTGATAAAGTAGCAAAACACCAGCTGAGCCTGCAGTAGATTCTTTTTGAACGTCAACCTCCCGGCTAAACTATTTCAATATCTATTTCAGCTGTGTGTTTTCTTTAAATTCCTTGGCAGTATTTTATTAGTGCAGGATTATCAACAGGAGAATGTGAGTATTTCATGAGAGTCTTAATGCCAGGTCCTCCATGTGTTCCGATTCGCCGAAAATGCATTGCCGTTTGGAAAGCATACAGTTCAAGTTTTCTCCTGTGCTTAAAAAGCGTTGCCTGAAAAATAATGTTCTCTCGAGAGGGTTAAAAGGATTTTCATGCCGTAATATAAACTAGAAAATGATGTGCTAGTATTGGTGTGAGTAAAATTCAAAATGTTTTTTAAAACATGGACCAATTAGAGAAGAAACATGAAATGACGAAGAATTGGAGTATTTAGCTTACGGGTGTCGGAAGAACAGACGCACCAAAATGAATTTTATTGGTCAATATTTCGGAAACCATATATGTTCATCCAATGCCATTTAGCAGTACTTTCAGCTCCGTAGATATATATAGAAAGAGACTCTACATTTTAATCTGAGTTGCATTTATCATTAAATTTGCTTCTAGTTTTTTTTTCACTCTTTTTCAATGGAGGACGAGCTACGAGAAATCGACGAGCGCCGTAGAGAACTTCGAGACTACGCCACGGCTATATGCCAAGAAGTTCAAAGATTGGAAAAATCTTTAAGGTCTGTTCGACAGGACGCGAGAGAGCTTGAAATGAAGCGAGACATGAACTCGGAAATCGAAGCAGTAGAGCAGCGGTTGGATAGGGTCCGCAGACTGGCGGTATTGTTGACCGAATCGCTGAACGACATAGACGATGAGATGTTTGGGTTCCTCCAAGATACATAAACAAATGAAAAACTATAATTGATTAAAAAAAGGCCCTTTTCAGGGCCACCTACATATCACGAGGAATGTTTTTGCAAGGTGTTATTTACTTACAGGCACTTTATGGTATGCGTGCCATTTTTCTAATGGAAAAGCAAAACTTTAAAGTACTTTTTTCTCGATGATCAGTTTCTATGTTACTGGAAATGCTAAGGAATTTTTTCTATTAAAGATATAACTTTGAAGCAATATTTTTTGTATTCAGGATAATATGTTTAGAAACGCTGAGCTTAGAATAAGCATTTCGAGAAATTACTAAAATTTTTAGAGCTCGTTAAACCTTGAAAAACAAAAATTTTTAAGAATGTTTTACATAAAAGGTCACAACATATTTTCAACTAAGAAAATGAATGCACAGATTTTTAGAGGTAGTTCTTCTTCGCATTTAACAAAAAGAAATTTTGAAATTAGTGCATAAACAAAAAAACCTTAGGGTTTTTAAAAAATTGAAATTTTCTTAAATTTCTTTGAAAAGTGAGCAAAATTTTTAATGTTTGAAAATAAATTATTGATTGTTAAATAAGTGCGGAAACAAAGATTTCAAAGAATTACATTTTTCACGTAAATTTAAGAAAATTGTTAGAAAGGTTCTGTAACCCCTTAAATAGTACGTGAAAATAATTAAATTTCAAAGTATTTATAAAACAGGAATTTAATAGTAAAGAAACATTATGCGGTTACAGTGAAATATCAACGCGGTTACAGTGAACTACTGACTCCGTAACCGTCTCTCCCCGCCGCATTACGAAGGTCGAGTTAGGTGACGCTTTGAGAAAGCATCGAATGCTGTAACTTGTCTACATTTCCCGAATCCCCTATACTATTTCGAATACATTTAGGCAAACATTTAAGCAATAGAGGTGGAGTTGGGTAGGATCCGTGCACTGGAAGAAAAGGCTCACGAAATGGAAGGGGAACAATACTGGCTAGGGTGGGTCGAAAAAAAGCTTTTGTTTTCTGATCAGTTTCTAATAGCACGGAAAACTTGCCCATGGGCATCCTAATAACGGGAAAAATAAAATCCGTATTGCTACAGCAACCTCCAAGTTTTTCTTCGACATGAATTTGAGGTGACTGAATATTTCAAAGCAATCATCACAAATTATCATTTTTAAAATCAAATTTCAAA
Organism: Uloborus plumipes; assembly: GCA_038373865.1. Lineage (NCBI taxonomy): Eukaryota > Metazoa > Arthropoda > Arachnida > Araneae > Uloboridae > Uloborus > Uloborus plumipes. Next base: position 11,240 of record JAXGGA010008533.1, read on the forward strand.
TCCACGTACATAGAGAGAAGAATTGATCTGATAACAGTTTTTGATTTGAAACTGAAATCGCGAATACTTTCATTGGACTAGTTAACATTTGTTTGCTAAATATATTTCTGAAATTATTTCGCTCCACTGCATGCAATATGATACTATAATCAATATGTTTCAATATTCTTAGTGTTACGCATTATTTTTAGCATAATAGTTTCATTTTCTAATTCATTTAACTAATTAAAGTGTCTTTTAATTTTTTACTCTTAGCACCAGAAGTGAAGACATTTCTAATTCCTTTATTGCATATAAAAAATATAAAGCATTATTTGGAACATTCGAAATAAGATTTATAGTGAAGCTCATGTTTATAATGAAACAAACTGATATGATCAAATAGTAGATTACTAGAAATTAACTGCTATTTGTATTATACAATTACATATATAAATATTCTTATTTTGCATTGTGTACACGCATAAGGTGTACATGCATTATTCCTTACTTTTCATTGGGTATTTATATTTTAATTAAAATATTTAATACATTTAACTGTGGAACTGTTAATTCCAAAAAGAAATTATTTAAAAGTTAGCTTTTCTTTTAAGTAACACATGACATAAAAACTTAATTTATTTCATCAAAAGTGGATGTTGTAGAAATAGCCACTCTGCTAGCATTTCGCTTTCGATTGTGTCGAAATGCTTAAAGGAATTTAATTGGTCGATGAGGCTATCAAGTATCTCTCTGCCCAATAGGATTTTGAGCTCTCTCTCTCTCTCTCTCTCTCTCTCTATGCATAAATACAGAGAGAGATGCATATCATTTTACTCATTATTCATTTATTCAGGAGTAAGGACGTCTCGATGGGTCCGAGAAAGCAACGAAACGCCGATGAAATGTCCGCGACGTCCTCCGCTAAAGGGGCCCTTCTCAGGGCCGGGGACGGGTCTCCCGTCCTCACCGATGCGGAGGCGGCCGCCAAACGCCTCAGAACTTCTACCCCCACCTCATCGCTTAACTCCTCGGCAATTTCTGACGTAGGATTTCCGCCGACCAGACAGAAGTTTGACGGAACAGAGGAGATACTGGAAAAATTCCAATTTAATGAGAATTTCAAGCAAAGAGTGCAAGAAATCAAAAACGCAAAGGAGATGACCCAGCTGGAATCAGTTCGCAACTACACGCATGAGGTCGCAAGACAACTGTTTGAGTACACACGTAACTCCGAAGTGGATCCTGAAGTAGACGATCTTCAATCGGTAGTCACGCTACAACAACACGTAATCCAGAGGTTATGGAGCACGGCAAAGAACCAAATCGACTCCCTCAAAGGCACCGTCACCAGACTCCGAAAAGAAAATGATGACCTGCGGCAAAGCAACAGAATGGAATCGGAAGTGGAAAAGGATGATAAAGCGTCCCAGACTTCCCCGGCGGAAGTTAAGAAAACCTACGCCGCAGCCGCGGCGAACCCCCACAGGAGGCTCCCAGGCCCGATCCTGACCCTCGCAAACCTGAAGAATTCTACGGCGACAATGAAGGAAATATCAAGCGCCACTAAAACGACATTCAAGGCCTCCGTCCGAGGAACCGAGGTGAAGCTCCAGATGGAGAATCAAGTTGAACTCGAGAAAGTTAAAAAATTCAACACAAGTGGATATTTTTCGATCTAAAAAACGTACAAAATTAAATTATTTGGAGTTTTCAAAAAGGAAGCTCTTGAAAGAGATGGAGTTAGTTGCCTTTGATATATGTAAATCAAGTTTCTAATAATTGGGACTTTAGGAGTTCAAAAAATCTTTCGAAAGTGCAAGCATGTTGAGAATTTCAACTATTAACAATGAACACATTTTCAAAATTGAAGGCCTTGCTGCAAAATGGAGGTAGCTCCAATTTCAAACTTTTCAGAATTTCTTGCATTAGAAGTATAAACATTTATTATTTTTTTTATTTTTATGGTTTAATAACTTCCCTTGTATGATTATCAGTACAGTTATACATGAGGAGTCATAAAAAAAAGATTTAAAAATTTGATTTCATTTTCCATGAATGAAACCAAATTCCATGAATGAATCTTTAATGCGGACCAATTGAAATTTGAAGCTACCTCCTTTTTGCAGCAAGCCCTTCAATTGGTAGATATACTTCAGTCTCAGTCATCCAATTGCTAATTTTGACTTCATGGAATTTTCCTGAATTTTTCGTTGTATAATGTTAGTAATTTTTGATATCATGAGTGCTTTATCGCTAACTCGTCATTTTATTTGTTATTCATTTACTATCCAGCTAATGGTAGAATTTTGTTTTTGCACTGTGGCCAAGTTGCTTTTGCACTGTTTGCAGTTTCGCCAAGAGTACTTTTTGGATCTTATTTTGCTAGAATTACATATAGATTTTGCATAGCCGAATAAAATGTTTAATTTGTTTAGTAATCCATAACGTTTAACGCTATGCACAAAATTGCAAAAATATTGCATACTTGCACAACTCCTTTCTCAAAACTTGTAGAGTTTTCAGCCTCTGATGGTAAACCAGCTGTCATAAGAAAGGCTGCTAAGCATCAGAAGCTCAAAATATTTTCTTCCCAGAAAAAGGTTTACCTTTTAACTATGCAGTACCTTGCAGTTCTGTATTTCAATAAAGTTATTATTTTCCCCCCAAGAAGTCATTTAGTGAAAAGATTTAATATTTCAATTACAAATTTTTCATATAATACATTTATTAACCTTTTGGATCCAGGCTGTTTTTTGGAAATTTTTCTTTCGACCCAGGTAGTACGACAGTTGGACCACAGATTTCTTTTCCATTGAAAACAGAAGGGAAAAACTGTCATACCAGACGTATGAAACCTTGAAAAAATCCCCGGCTCCAAAGGGTTCGAGTGAAAATTACAATCCCGTCCTCTAAAGAAAGAAAGACCTATGGTACAACATGTGTACCGCCCCGTTCCTAAAGGTTAACATCAGTAAAAAAACTGGTAATGCATGATGCCAAGTCCTTCATTTTTAAAATTTTCCAGGGGCCAAAGGATATGAACTCAATGCAAATTATACAACAAAATATTTGAAAAAAAAAAAAAAAGACGATTTCTCAAATCTTTGGGGGGGGGGGGACAATTACCCTACACCATTTCTCCAAATGACGAGCTGGCATGCGCCCCCCCCCCCCAGTAGAGCTCTTGTTACATGTGTGGCCCTTCACTGAAAAAGATTGTGCACCCCTAGTCTAAACATAAACAAAAACTGCTATTTCGAGCATATTCTGTGTTTCTGTCAATTTCATTACAAATTGCTCCCCCCCCCCCCCCCAAAAAAAAAAGCTTTACAATTTTTTTTCGCCCTTAAAGGAAAATCAGTAATAATTCCTATGATCATTTTGTTAAAATTAATGCCTATTACAGTTTAAATAATGTTCCTGTATATATTTTAACTATGGCAACAGTTTTTTCCTTGAAGTTTGTGACATTGAGTTTGGCAACGAGTGAGTTGTATAGTTTGAAGTTTGTCTCTCATGGAGTGTTGTGTGTAGTGTAATGCCATGTATTTCTTATGATTTTCCTGCTTTAAATATAATCTCCCACATCAATACTAATGGTGTCTGTAGTTAATTCGCATGATTCTACAATTTCCAACACATTTCATTATAAAATATTTGTACATTGCAAATTGTTTCTCTTTTTGTGAAATTAAAAAAAAAATGACCCGGAAAGAAAAAAAAATCTTCCAACGTTAAATAGAAATTCTTGGGCAAAAATGAAATACACAGAGCCACTAATCTTGAACTCTAAAACACACTTCAATTCAAATGTTATGAAACATTTTCATAGGGGCGGAACACATTGCTCAATTCTTCATTAGAGTCGATTGTGTCGGGAGAGAAGTGAGGACAAGCATCTAAAATTCCATGTTATACGCTTGTTTGTATGTTTGCTCCTTTACAAAGACAGTTTTTGTCGGATTTTCATCAAACTTGGCACAGAGGTTCCTTGATGCACTAGAATTCACGTAGGCGGAGTTTTGAAATTTTAAAAAGCTCAAAATTTCAAATTTATTGTCTCAAAATGGCCATTTTCTTTCCATTTTGAATAGATAGAAAAATAGAGATAAGCCTTTAACCAGTGGTTGGAAAAACTACATATTTTTTGTAGCGAACTACAACTACAACTACTTTCTTATAAATGTAGTTAACTACAGCTACAACTACTTTTTTTGAAATGTAGCGAGCTACACTACTTTTGAAATGTAGTTGCTACATCGCTACTTTTTAAAAAATAAATAAATAAAAAGAATACACCGTTTGAGGATCGACAGAAAAAATTCGAAAAGTGGTTTAGATTAAAAAATTACCTCATTCGAATATGGAATAGAAATAGGAATTGTTTTTGAACTTATTTGTTACTTTTATTTTTGGTCCTTTTTTTGCTAAAATTTGTCCTTTTTAGATGATTTTATAATTTTTACGAATATTCGCCACAAGAACCACCTTGTTTTTGTCCTTCGTTCTCTTTTTTTTTCATTTATTTATTTATTTATTCAATTTAAAGTAGTTTCCAGAAATCGCTACAAACTACTATTTTTTTTGTATCGCGCTACTCGCTACTCTACTTTTTTTAAAAAGTAGTGCGCTACACTACAAACTACTAAAAAATGTAGCTACTACAGTAGTTTCGCTACTTGTAGCGCGCTACTTCCGACCACTGCCTTTAACCCATTAGTGCCTGGCATTTTTTTTTCCAAAGATATTTTGAAAACTGGTTACACGGCTACACAGGGGTGCTCACAGTCAATTATGGCGTTAGTTGCGCCATCAAAATTTTTTTTTTTTGGGGGGGGGGGGATTTTTTAACTAATTTATTTTTTTATTTAAATTATTTTTTAATTTATTTTGTTAATTAAATTGTTTACCGATTTTTTGATGTAAATTATTTTATTAATTTATCTCTTTAATTTAAATTACTTCTTAATTATTTATTTATTTATTTATTTAAGAAAAAAAAATTAAAAAAAATATCATGTAAAAAATATTTTTTTTATTAAGGAAGGGAAAAATCGTCCCTTAAAAGTTTCGATAGACCCCAGAGGGTTACTTTTTTTTACTTATATTTTTTCCCGCCTACGATACAATATTTAAAAAGACATTTTAAAGGAAGAAATTAAAATCAGCAATTAACATAAACTGGAAAGCTGGGAATAACTTTGAAAACTTAGCTTTTTTTCTTGAGATTGTGAACTATGTCATTTTTGATAAAGATCATATTAAAACTGCTACAGAACACACTTTACAATGGTTATGTGCTGCAATCTGTTAATAACGAATTGAAACAATACCGAGGTACGAATTGAACACTATTATTTGGTTGAAATGTTCATTTTGGGGAAATTCAACACTTTTTGGACCGTCCCTAAAAAGGGACGCTAGGGATTAATGGGTTAAGCATACAAATTTATAAAATTTAACACATTTAAAAATGAGGCTCACCTATTTCATTTTAGCATGAAATACGTTTAAAACAATTATAATTAGCTGTGCTATACTAATAAGCACCCAGGCAACGCCCAGTAATAAGCTAGTATAATTTTAAAAAGAATATTGCAATTCTATCTCTGAATTTGCCAAATGAAGACAACTTTTGGGAGGTCCCACCCTTGGATCCAGCTTCTGGTTTAGGAGGGGTTCATTCTCGGAAAAAGCGCAATTTTTGTGCAAAAATAGGAGGTGCTACGCAATTTTCCAAAATATGTCCCAAAAATGCAGTTTTAGGTTACATTTGGTTGCTAAAGGGCTTGGAGGACAAGGGGCTATGTTACATTAAAAAAAATAAACACTCTGGGCAATGGTGAACAATGGATACCGGTAAGCAAATAAAACTTGGTGCATCAAAAAGTGGATATCATTAGACCAATTTCATACGCACACTAGCGACAAAACCAGAAAACAAAAAAACTGCAACGATAAAACTTTGAACTTTAAATACTCGCAATTTCTGTTTTGTCCCATAACCCCTTCACCTCCCAAGCCCTTCACTAATATCCTGCTTTATATTTACAAAACCCTAGTATTAATGGAATTTCCACAAACTAAATAATTCTCATCTGTGTTCACAAATTGTTTTGTTGTAAAGTAAAAATGTCAGAGCAATTAAATCTTATCCTTCAAAAGCTGTGCTTTAGCTCATTCTAAACTGAATAAAAAATTTAATACTCCTTTCACCCCTGTGGCAGAAAGCTGCCGACATTGTCGCAGAATCAGGGAGACATTGTGCAGAAAGATTTTTGTGATTGGGAGGAAAAAAGGCTAAGAAAAAAATATATATAACAGCTACCAGAAAAAAAAAACAATGAATCTATAGTATTAATGTTCGTTTTTTTATAAATATAAACACCTTGTGTTACTGTAAGAGGGTTGCATATATATTTATTATTGCAGAATATTCTAGTGTTGCAGAAAGAAATTGGTTCTGGAAAATTTGTTGCAGAAAACTGAAAAAAATTCTGCCACAGGGCCTTTCACTTTTCTGGAAGTTGAATTTAGAATAAATTTTAATTTAAAAAAAAAAAAACATGAGCTTATTACAATCTCTCTTTTAATGTATTTTGCTCCAGAAAATCAACAAAATAAAATGAATGTGATAAGTAGCATCTAAGTGCATGAGAAAGAATGGTTGAACTTTCGATCCTCGACGCTCTTGAAGAGTTCCTGATTTCAACCCTATTAGAAATGCAGTTTAGTTTCCCTCAAGCGTTTCAGTTCAGATGAAAGCGAACAATGAAAGGAAAAATGTAAAAAGGTCCAGTCTTTTTTTTTTTAACTTTATTATAGGGGCATTTCTCGGTATTTGTGACATAGGGGTGTCCGTAACAAAACTTTTAAAAAGTTTAAAATTTTTATATTGAAAAAGTACATTCTAAAGTATATGAATATCATATTGTTTTCATTGTTCACTTTATATTATGTTTGTAATTGCACTCAGAACATTAAAAATCCAATTTTCAGTTACGGACTCCACATTGAATTTTTCTTTAAATCTCCCTTAAACCGATTTTCAAGCCAAAACCGGTACTTGAGACAGATAAAGTAAAGGCTCACCTCTAATATAGTCAACAATTTCAATCAAAAAGTGCGTTCTATAAAAAATTATGGATTGTGAAAATGATGACTGTAGAGTCTGTAACAATAATTGGAATAAAAGTTTAGTTTTTAAAAAAAAATTCAACGTAGAGTCCATAACAGGGAAAATTGCATTTTGAATGTTGTGAGTGCAATTACAAACATAACATAAAGTGAACTATGAAAACAATAGGATATTCATGTACTTTAGAATGTACTTTTTCAATATACAGTGAACTCTCACTTATACACGCCTCATTTATGCGCCCTTTTCACTTATACAATGATTTTAAATGGACCCAGCACATTCCATAGCAAAATAATGATAGTATCATTCGTTTATCCGTCGCTCTTAAGATAAATATTTCACTTATGCGCCGAAATTTCCCTAAAATGTAAAACAATGTATTTATTTTCTTTAAAAAATAAGCATTTTTCTTCACTTTCCTCTTTAATCTTTCGCCTTTATTGCTCGCGGAAGGCATTTTTTTCCGCATGAGCTAGAGTTCGGAGAGGGACAATTACCTATTATAGATCGTTTTAAAGGGAACAGTTTGTAATTAGGTATGCTATAGTTTTTGTTTTCTCTTCATCATTGCAGTTACATTACGGTAATTGCCGACCCGTAGTAATATGTCCCTTTTCTACAGAAACATACTTATTCATTCTCTCATTAGAAACTAGGTTGCGTTTTAGTCCTTAAAAATAGGTCTGTTCACTTATACGTCTCTCTGACTGATGCGCCTTTTTCTGTTGGTCCCTTGGGCCGGCGCATAAGTGAGTTTACTGAATATAAAAATTTTAAACTTTTTAAAAGTTTTGTTAAAGACACCCCTATGTCACAAATACTGTGAAATGCAACTATAGCAAGCCGAAAATTTGTTGCAAATATTGTAAGTGCAAGATTCCCTCCCCCTCCATATAACTGTTTTGTATGTCAGCCACCTGTTCTCGTGGTCCGAGAGGTCAGACTGTGGATGAGGAGGCAGGGGTGGCTGTGAGCTATACCTCAACACTCAAATTTTGAATTGGTAGCCAATAGCTACTAACCAGGGTTGGCAAGGTTTTGGACAGAATGGTAAAAACCACGTCCTGTCCAAAACCCATGTGTCCAAAACTGTCCAAAACTACATTTTTAGTACAATTTTATATTTTGAACAAATATCAAAAGCACAAAATTATACTTGAAGTTAAGACTTAATTTATTTTATGTAAACATTAAAATATGTACATAAAAACATACATAAGATTTTCAGCTGATACTAATCTAGCTACTTAGAAGTTACTATTCTTCATTAAAAAATGAATTAGTTCTCATAAGTTTGTATTATTTTATTTTTAATGCTAGCTAAACTTCTTTTAAATATAGATGCAAATGAGGGTGTTCAAAAGGTAAAATAATCGACTTAAATGCAAAAAATCAGTTTTGCAACTAATTAAAAAGCTACACAACATTTGAGAATGTTATAGCGACATTTACTGAATATTTAATTATTTCACAAAGTATTAGGAATAAATTTAAAAGTAGTACAAATTATCTGCTTCAAGAGTGTTTTTTTTGACAGTACTACCAATTCCTATTTTATGAAATTTTTATGCAGTGGAGTTATGAGTAAATTGTTCATTTTTTTAACATATACTTAAAATTACTAATATAATTAAATATTGTCAAATTTTAATTAATTACAACTAATTAACACTAAGAAACTAAGATGCATGCATTATCAATATTACAGCTAATAGAAATTAGCCAGATTAAAATCCTTTTGCCATGCTTTAGACAGTTTAAGACACTTTTGTACAGTAAAACTCACCTGTCCTGTCCAAAACCAGTTTTGGACGTCCAAAACCCCAACCCTGCTACTAACACCCCACAAAATGGTAGCCAAATTTCAGAAAATGGTAGCCAAACTTAAAATTAAAAAAAAAGTGCGTAAAATGTGTATTTAGAAAAATATATTTAAATTTTAAAGCAATAATGTAAAGCTCAATGTTTATATAAACAATGTTCTAAACTGCTCCCTTTACGTTGTGTAAAAATTGATGCATGACCATGGGCGCCCAAAGACAAAATTTTAAGGGGGGGGGGGGCTCAGATATTTTCCTCATAGATTACAGTCAAAAGATAGTAATATATATCTGTGTCTTGGTTCTAAAAGGGCCTAAGTCAAAAATGTTAGTTTCAAGAAAAAGGCGATGAAAGATATTTGAGATTTTTTAGAATGCTATAACTTTCTTATACATTAAGATTCCCATTATTATTTTTTCGTATTTGTTTATTGTTAGTGTAAAGAAACATTATTTTATCATATGAAATTTTTTAACCTGTTACTATTTTATGTAAATATTAAGACATTGGCTGACATTATAATGGAAATACAACCAATTTTAGTTTGATATTAGACATTGGCCTTTGTAGAATTAGAGTTTTACTAAATTAGAAACTGTTGATGTAAATAACACAGAATGTGAAAAAATTGACATTGACCCTTTTATAACCAAGCCACAGATATATATATGTGTGTGTGTGTGTTTGCTTGATTTACTAAGAATATGAAAGTACTACACTCGTTAAGACATAAATTTTTGTAATTTACTCTGACTTAATTGTTGTTGAGATTACCAAACACATTTTGACTGTTTATAGATAATGCATTATGTGCGTCGCAAGGCCGTATCCAGAAAAAAATTTCGGAGAAGGCCCATTTCGCACATTGACCAAACAAACACATTTTTGTACTTTATGAGTCTTTTTTCTCACTGATTCCCCTCCCCTTGCTGTTTCTTGTCTGTGTCTTTTATTTAATTTATATTTTTGTTGCTAATTGTTTGGACTGACCTTTATTGGGGTAGGGGTATTAAAAGAGAGATGCAATGAACTCTTTTAAATGGGGTAGAATATTCGCAATTTTTGCGGGTCTGGAGGTTTTTGACATTTTTGAAAAAGAGTTTTAAAATTCTGCATTTTGAGGTCTTGTATGGGGCAATTAGGATATCAAAAATATGTTGGAAAAATAGACAAACAAAAAATTTATAAATACACTGCTCGACATTGAAAATGCAACACCAAGAAGGAGTGGTCAGAAATTCATGCAAATTTTACCGTAGACGCACGTCACTGAGTTATGCAAATGATATGAAATGCGCAGCTCTCCGACGCACGTGAAGTAAGATATAAGAGAATGAAGTTGAAAAGTGGGCTATGTTCATGTTGGTTTTTCTGCCAGACTAATTATCGGAGAAATTTGGTTTTTGTCTCGAAGGATACGTGTGATGGGAGGAAATGCCACGTCGTCCTCAACGAAGACACTTCCAGCATATAGACGACTTTACAAGGGGTATGGTGATCGGACTGAGAAGGGGAGGTTGGTCCATACGTCAAATTGCAGCTGATACCCACATGGATGCAAGCACTGTGCATCGGCTGTGTCGGAGATGGTTGGAAAGAGGAAATGTAGCCACATTGAGGGGTGCAGGTGCAGTAGGGTGGTTCAAAAAATTTTTTTTTTTGCTACGGACCAAGGCGCACCCTACTTTTTTTACATTTATGTATGAGATCACTCCCCTAAAATATCAGCTCCCTTAATGGAAGATGGTGCTCAAACACCCTTCATTTTTACGCTTTTTCGTAATTTTCACAATTTTTGAGTTTTTTTAACTAAAGAGACCATTTTCTTGGAAGAGATTTTTTTTTTCAATTATTCTCATTTTCCAACTCATAAATATTAGTTCAAACAATTGGAAAGTTTCTTAATCGTTTGAATACATATAGCAACACCTTTGATACAATCGATTATTTAGTAGATCGCAGCATACTATGTAGATTGCAGTACTACTCGTCTACATGTTGTGCTGTGGTTTTCAAAACTTACGCTTTCTAAAATAGAGTTGTGGAAGAACTGTGCAAAATGTTTATTATGTTTTTAAAGTAGTGGGATGCAGAGAAGAAAATTGCAAGATTTAAAGTTTTAAACTAATAGTGCTAACAGTATCACAAGAAGAATGAATGAAATTATAAAAACTAATTGCACAAAATAAATTATTGTAGCTACAGGGTTCCCACTTCTTTTTCAAAACAAAAAATAAGGACTTTCTAAGAACCTTTTTCAAAAAAATTAAGGACCTCGAAGCACTAATTAGTCAACAAATATGCATGAATTTTATAGGTTGCACAAACGCACCTTTATTTTCAAGCATTTTTTTCCCCCAAAAATATGTTTTTGAAGCATTTATCATTACATTTCAAACCCAAGACTAAGAAACATTTTCAAAATAAAAAATTGCGATCTGAACTTTTTCTTCATGACAATTCCAAGGCTAGCGGCAATTTTACATCAAACACTGGACAAAAAAGCACTAGCTTTGAGTACAAGATGCACTAGAATCTTTAAGGCTGCGTTTTGCAGAAAAAAGTATAAAATATGTCGTATACAAATACATTAAGTTAAAATGAGGAAAAAGGGGTCAATTTACTATAGCCCTTTCTGGTGTCTTCCCAACTCACACGATTCCCATCTGCCACGAAAGGGGACGAACTCCCCAGAGAGGATTAGTGGTTTCTTCTTTGTTAAGTACGGGGGACACTTTTCTTTGAGATAGTGCGAAAACACAAGCTCTGTCTTCTGATCGAGGGAACTGGTTGGCGTGTTTTGATAAAGGGTTGGCAAGGACAGTTGGGGAAAAATCTTTTGCAGGGGGTTACTTTTTTTAAGTTTTATTTTTCTTGCTTGACCTTGGTTGCCTTTGTCCAGTCCCGTAGCCTACGTGGATATGGTTCTCTACCTTCCCGATGATAAACCCAGTTTGCACTAATGCACACAGAAAAGAAAAACAAATTTTCAAAAGAAAAAAATAATGCAATTAAGAAAGACATAAACACGAAAAATAAAGATAAATAACACAGGCCTGCGATGAAAAAAATACATGAAGTGTAATGAGTGTTTCTTATTTAGTTTTTGGCGCTGATTACGGAAAAAATAGTGAAAAAATTCCATCACGTCAAAATTTTTTGTAAAATTGCTTTTTATTTTTTTGCAATTTTGCTCAAAAAAATTTTTTTCAACCAATTTTACGCTCAGTATCTGGCAACTGTGCTTTTTTTTTTCTCATTTATGGAATGTATTCTAATGATTCACATTGATTTTTCAGTAATACAGTGGCGGACAAAAAAACTGCATCACCTGTCAAAAAAAGGAAAACTGTTCGTGATCTTAAACTAACACCACAGGCCTTCTCAAATTGAAGTGTTAAGTCAGGAGCACTTGCGTGATGATTTTTGAGAGGCATTCGTTTAAAATATCGATCCTGAGACCCCGGTGTAGTTACTCTTTTTCTTCCTGATCCAGTTCTCCTTTGAACATTACCAGTTTCACCAAGGCCGTATCCAGAAAAAAATTTCGGGAGGGGCCCAGTTTCGCACATTGGCCAAACATACATACATTTTTGTGTGTGCTATAAGTCTAATTTCTAGCTGACACTCCCCCCCTCACGATGTTTGATGTGTGTGTGTGTGTTTTTTTCATTTCTTTATTCTTATTATTTTTTTTGGACTGACCTTTATTGGAGATATGCAATGAGAACTTTTTTAAGTGGGGTGGAATATTCGTAATTTTAGGGGGTCCGGGGGTTTCTCCCCCGGGAAAATTTTTGAAAAAAAGTTTTAAAATTCTGCATTTTGAGGCCTTATATGGGGCAATTAGGACTTCAAAAACATGTTGGAAAAGTAGGCAAACAACAATTTCATACATTTTCTGCATTCTTTTGCAAATTAAGATTAATCAAAGCATAAAAAAATGTTTAGTTTAACAAACAATTAATATTAAGCGACAGAGAGGAAGGACAAGGGAGGAGAAAAGATTAACACATCACTTGCTTACATCGGTTTTCACTATAGTTACATAGTAGTTTTTGATCAGTTCCCCAACTCACCGACAGATACAGTACTTAGTAACATAAAATAACCAATAGCATAAAACACATAAAATTCTTTAAAAGAAATAGTGTAGAGATTTTAAAAATAATTAACGAGAGAGTAACATTCTGGCCATTTAACTAATTCATAGTTTAATTATTTGATAAGAAATAGGATTGAAGCACTTTTGAAGGAGTTTCAAAAAGGTATTTAATGATTTTCAAAGGCTTTAGAACAGTTAAAATTCTTTAAAGCATTTGATTTGCACTTTCCGGTCTCTGACGTTTTAATAGTTGATTGGACAGTCTTACGAAATTGTTAAAGGGCCATTCCATGAAAAGTGAAACCAATTGGTCAAAAATTCATATTGAAGTTATGTTGTTATGTTATACATCATTTTAAAGCTTAAGATGTATATTTTAAGAATCCTGCATTGGTTTTTTGGTGAGAGTTAGAATAATACTTGTTTTCTTAGTTGGAAGTACGATATTCGCGAACTTGTAAAAATCAGAAAAAAGAACACATTTTCAAATGCATATTTCTCATCGAAAAATAAAAACAAAAATAACTACTTGTAGCACAATTTTAACTACTAAGACGGTACTATAATAATATGCATTCATTAATTTCTTTTGAATTGATCTAAATGGTGTAATTGAAGTTTGAAAAAAAGAAGTTTGATGTTACGTCTGTAACAAAAAAGCAAAAGTTGTCATTACATCATAAAAAATCAAAATTCAAAAAAAAACCCTTAATGGTCCTTTTGGCAAATTCTTAGAGTAATTGCCCACCATAGTTAAAAATATTGCAACTGATTTAGTTTTTAAATTAATGCTGTTACAGACGTAACATTTCGGACATAACAAATGGCTCTATGTTACGTCCGTAGCAAAAGTAAATTTCCAATTAAATAGGTAAAAAGCACAGGATGAGCAATACATGTATATAGCATAATATGGTACGAGTACTAAAGTTTCTGGTATTCTGATTTTGAAATTTTTAATTATGTCGGCATGTAATTGAAATTTATTTCTTAAGATTAATAAAATACACATATGGTATAACTGATTATAATTTATACCTCAACTGGCATTTTTTTGCTACATCACATAAAAAGGGAGCTGTGGATGGAGTTGGGGGTATGGTCAAGCGCCAGGTTTGGCAGAGAGTAAGATCTAGAACAGCATTTGTCAACGACGCTCTTTCCTTTTTTCAGTGCGCAAACTCCATTGCAGAAAAAGTTAAAATTATTTATATGCCCCAGGAAAATGTTTTAAAGCTGACGCCAAAATTGGAAGGACGGTGGGCTAACATCGCGAATTTCCCAAAAGCCCGCGAAATGCATTGTTTTCGAACAGAGTACAAAAATGCCGTTCGAATTTCGAGAACGTCGGACGAAAAAGGACACATTTTTTCATTCAAAAAAAAAAAAAAAATTATCAAAATTGACCAACTGTCACCAAGAAGGTTAAATTTTAGTTTGGTACTAGTATTCTGCTATATCATCCAACATTTTCAAATTTTTAAGTTCTCCTAAGACCAATCACTGATTCCAAGGAGGAATTTACTTTTCCCGATTTTTTTATGTAGCAGCCCCATTATGCATTAATTTTAAGAATACAAATAAATAAATTTGTGTGAAGGCCCTTCTAAACTTTTCTTGTGTCAATCTTTCTTGGAAATAATTGTCTTAAGATGCATTAGTTTATTGTTACATATTGACATATCGGCATATGCTCTCAACTCCCCAAGACTTACCCAAATTTTCTAAAACTGTTACAGTATAACTTAAAATATTCAAATAATGTATTAATTAATGCTACTGTATTATTTTAGCACAAAAATCTTTGTTTATTCCTGCTTTAAAATACTGTTTTCTACTTTCAAATCAGAGATGTTACGGCTGTAACACCACTTTGTTTCGTCCGTAACAAGTTTATGAATTTTTTTCACAAATTCGGCAGTCAAAATCCACACAATCTTTATGATTTTAGAAATCTTGAAGTCTCTAGAACACGTATTAAAAAAAAAAGTTCAAAATTTCCGTATAATTCAGAGGAATTTTGTAAGTTGTATGACATAGTCGAGTTTTTGCTGTTTTGTGAATTACGTCTGTAACAGGCAGTTTTTAATTTCTGTATTTTTTTGTAATTAAGCAATCTTCAAGCAAATTTAACGTAGCATAAACATCATCAAGTTACACTACAGGAAAAAAAATGAAGACTTTCATCAGCCCAAACCAGAATTATTTGTGTTCAAAGTCTGCGATTGTTACGTCTGTAACGGTGGAATTGCCCTAAAACTTTGAAAGACACTTCTTTTAAAGATTAAAAATAGATATTAAAAAATACTTATAACGACCATTTCTTTTTCAATCACTAGTACTGCAGAAAACGAAAAAGAATACAGGTAGGGTAATGTTTTTTCTCGTGCTTAACATATTAATAAAGGAAAAAATTACAAAGTAACTTCTAAAATACTGAATTAGGTATTTAATGAATAGTCAGAAATGAAACATGCGAGTCACAAAAAAATTATTTTTGAAAATATGCTACAAAATATGCTGGAATATGATTTTTGCATTACGCAGAATATTTTTTGAATCAAGGAGCTGAGTTTCGCGTAACTTGATGCCCACCTCCCCCCATTTGTGTTAGAAACTTTAAAATTCAAGGTTTACAGCTACATTTAACAAAGTTTTCAAGGTTTTGAAGCATTTGTAAAAGGATTTTTTTTAAAGTAACTTTTGTCTAAGATTGGTGAGCGTCCAACAAAGCAGAGGGTCTGTGAACGTATCCGTTTTTGTGTGGTCTTGTTGATTGAAGACATGTTTAGCTATTAAAATCCCTCGAGGATTACAAATGCTTATAAATGGGGACCAACAAAGTACCCTCTTAATTAAATCAGGGCGGTGAGAAGTAATCTCAGCCTAGTCGGAAACTAGGGGCACGGCGATTGGTGGTAAAAATTTGAGTGGTGTAAGTTTTATAAGTTTTATGGGGGGGGGGGGGCGCCGATCAAACTGACAAGTAGCTTGCCTTGAGCCTGAATTGATTTGGGAAAGAGAGCTGGAAGTGCTAATGAGAGTCTTGTTTTCAAGTATGTTGCTAATGAGAATATGAATTGTCATTTTTTTTTGTACTTCTTCAAATTTTCACTTGTTTAATAGTTAAAAGGAAAAAAACCTTTTTTTTTGCCATTTGAAATTTAAAAAAAAAAACTTTTTTCCTGTTTTACGTTATAAAACATTTCGGGTTTCGGGGGGGGGCGGGCCCGTCGGGCCCCCCCTCTGGATACAGCCTTGAGTTTCACGTTTCAATTTGAGCAATCTCGAAACAATAGACACGACGTAGACCATATCCAGTTACTCTAGGGTTCGGAACTTCTTAACATTTGAAACTATGGAAAAAACCTTAAATAATTTTTTAATGTTGTTAGAAGCGAGACGAAGTTGAAGGCGAAGAAAGGTACGAGGGGCTCCGATTATATTTTTAGAAAATCAAGTCTTATGAACTTGATTGTAGGATTGTCCCGATGGATTTTTGGAAAACAGATTAAAAAAACTACCCCCTCCTCCCTTTATCTGCCAGCTCTTCAATTTTTCATAGTTTAAGTTCCAAAAATGCAATGTTAGACAATTTTTTATGCGGTTAAATTTTCAAAATTGAAGCTCTAAGAACAAAGTTCTTATGTTCAATATTCCATTGAATGAGAAGGAAGATTAAAGGCTACTGTCTTCAATCTTCCATTGGCGGCAAGAAGACTTGAAGTCCTAAGCATGTCAATTCTTAGGATTTCAAAGCCTGCTGTGCCAAAATTTTCTCTCCTTTAGACTTTTCGAAGCTGTAATTTAGAAAAGTAAAATTTTAACGATTTTTAATGATGGAGAAAGGGTGGTTGGGGTTGCCCTATCCGAAAATTTTCCAAAATTGAAGCTTCAAAAACGAAATGAGCTAAAGCAACTGCCACAGTTTTTTTAAAGATAATTTTATGATAATTACGTTTCAAAGATAATTTTATGCACAGAAAATCATGTGTTTACATTACGCAATGCTTCTTTTTCTAAGTGATGCAGTTTTTTTGTCCGCCACTGTAGATTAATTTTTATAGGTCTAAATTTCAGAAAAAATATCGAAAAGGACGCATTTTTACTCATTTTCGGAGCAAAAAAATAGTTATATCTCACGAATTAAAATTAAAAAAAAAGAAGAAGAAACCCGTGCAGGAGGGAAGAATATTCATACAGACTGCCTACCAAATTCCACCAAAATCAAAAATACTTAGGTACAAAAATTTGTTTATTTTATGTGGAATGATTCTGTAGCCACATTTCACGAAATCTCCTCTGTTTAAGAAAAAAACTTAACAAATCCCTAGAGTTAAAACATTTTAAGCCAAGTAATGGTGCATTTTCTGTAAGTTAACAACCAATATACTATTTTCATTCATTTTTATTATGTTATGACGTAATAAAATGGGCTATAGCCAAATATAGTAATGCGCATGGAACCTATAAAACAATGTGAAGCAGCATAAAACGTGAAATTTGGCTAGAGTCATTCCACGTAAAATTAGCCAATTTTCGTATCTAGGTATTTTTGATTTTGATGAAATTTGATAGGCAGTCTGTATGAAGATTCTGCCCTCCCACACGGGTTTTTTTTTTTTTTCATTTAAATTTTTATTCGTGAGATATAGCTATTTTTTTGTTCCGAAAGGGAGTAAAAATGCGTCATTTCTGATCTTTTTTCTTAAATTTAGACCTATAAAAATTAATCTATTGTTGAAAAATCAATCTAAATCATTAAAACAGATTCCATAAATGAAAAAAAGCACAGTTGCCTGATATTGAGCGTAAAATTGGTCGAAAAAAAAATTGTTTGAGCAAAATTGCAAAAAAAAAAAATCAATTTCACAAAAAATTTTGACGTGATGGAGAAAAATGGAGGTCATATTCGGAATCAGGAGACCAAATACCATAAGAATCAGCTAAAGTTTGTTCTGTATTTTTCCGAAAGTTAAATTTCGCAGCCCTGTGTAATTAATAAATTAAAATAAGGGTTAAATATATTAAAAAGGGCGGGGAAGGCATTGAAGATAGCCATCTATTAACCCCGAGTACTCCTCTCCCAGAGCAATGTTCAATAGAAAAACTATATCGAAATGCACTACATATTTTAAAAAAGTTTCAGCATACAGTACTTCTAAATAATATATCAAATCTCATCGCAATGACGATGTGCACCCCAAAAAAATCAATTCCTGGGTACGCTACTGTACTTAATCATTACCAAGCAAAACCTAAAGTGAAGCTTCTCTGTCGTAACATTTACTGAAATATAAAGATACCACCAGTCTTCCACATTTCCTTCATGTCACCAAAGAAAGCTTAAAATTACGTGTTTAACCCATTAATGCCTGACATTTTTTTTTTCAACGATACTTTGTATACTGGTTACAAATAGTGTTTAATGGATAGGAAAAATAGTTAAAAAATTATCATGTAAAAATTAAATTTTTTATTTAAGAAAGAAAAATCGTCCCTAAAAAGGGACGCTAGGCACCAGAGGGTACATACTTTTTTACCAATTTTTTTTTTCTGCCTACAATGTAATGTTGAAAATGACAATTTATAAGAAGAAATAAAAGCAGCAATTAAAATAAACTGGGAAGTAGATTCAGGAAACAAGGAAATATTGGTGTTGTTGAGTATGAAAGTCAGCAAAGCACTTGTTCTGCAAACCTACGTATTGCATTTGCTGCATTCCGATAAGCTCTTTTACTTCAATATGCGCATCTTACCTGAGTCTTATTTAAAGCAATATAACAACTAGCCCCATAATACCTAACTCAATCCGGTACTCTTGAGTTCAATGCGTACAGCTGCTTCTAAAATAAAAATGAAGAGTTGCTACCACCATTTTTTAGAGTGAATCAAAAACCGGTAGTTCCCGATATTTGATGCATGGGATCTTTTTCCTTATGCAACGATTGTACTGAGCAACCATATATATTTGGTTCATCAATTTCAATTACTTTCTTTTTTCTGTTGGACAATCGCTTAGCCTTTACATTAGGATGAACTCCATGAAGATTCGATACAATAGTAATGACATTGCTATTATTCCACCGAACCAACGTAATATTATTTTACCTGTCATCGACATTTATTCAAAACTTC
Organism: Uloborus plumipes; assembly: GCA_038373865.1. Classification (NCBI taxonomy): domain Eukaryota; kingdom Metazoa; phylum Arthropoda; class Arachnida; order Araneae; family Uloboridae; genus Uloborus; species Uloborus plumipes. Next base: position 30,427 of record JAXGGA010008533.1, read on the forward strand.
CTCTCTTTTCTTTTTTGAACAACGTAACTTTAGTTCATGAGCATTTTTTAATCCGATTCTTGCACAAAACCTTTCTGAGACAAATAATCACGTAGGAACTCAAGAGAAGTAAATAAATTGTCACAGTAGAGATCAAAATTGGCATTCTTAGGGAATTCTGAAATTAAATCTGCAACCCACCCCCCCTTTTCCAAACAACACACACATATGCAATCCTTGAATTCTTCATCAAGGTGAAATGCTAAGCTTCTGAAACAGCTTAGGGTTCTTCAACAGTCAGACTAAGCAATAATAGACACGTAAATACATAATGGAAAAGTAATTAAATACAACGAATAATTAGTGTTTTAAAGAACTACATTTTTGAAATAGCTTTCTTTCAAAATTTACCTTGAATATTTTTTGTAATTAAAAAAAAAAGAGAAAATATTTAAGAACGTTGTATAATTTAGTTTATATATTAATCAATTTAATTTTATTAGATTTTTTAAATAAAATAAGTTTTAAAAATGACAATTATTATCTGTTTTTCAGTCTAAAAACATTTACTAACTTCTTTTGATATAAATTATAGATTCTAAGCAAGAAACCAGCAACGGTTAAACAATGCAGCCTTTGGTGCCTAGCGTCCCTTTTTAGGGACGTTCTTAAATTGCTATAAAATCCTTAAAAAATTTAAAATTTACAAAATTGCAAAAAAAGGTAAACTAAAACAAAGATCAAAGTAGCACATATATCAAACACAGATAGATTTACTTTTTAATAACTATAAAAACTTAGTTTTTTGTTCTTGAGATTGTGAACGATGTAATTTTTGATAAAGATCATAATCAAATAGCTACAGATCACACTTTACAGTGGTTATGTGCTGAAATCTGTTAACACAGAATTGAAGCAATACTAAAGTAATAATTGAACACAATTATTTGGTTGAAATGTTCATTTTTGGAAAATTCAGACTCACTTTTTTGACCGTCCCTAAAAAGGGACGCTAGGCATTAATGGGTTAATTAATTAATTTATTTATTTTTGTGATGCCTCACGTCTCTTTTGGTAGACATAGATAAGAATGCATTTTTTTAATCATTCAGTAAAGTTCTGAGTTTCATTCGGTAAATTAAAAATTTTCTCCTCAAAAACAGGCAAGCTTACTTATAATATTTCACCCTAAAATTTTTATTCTTCGCATACTGAGATTAAAAAAGTTGTTTTCATGCTAAAAGATAAATTTGGGTTTGGTACAAGGATCCGTGTTAGGTAAAGAATGAAGCTGATTTTCTGATGTGGCGCCAAGGACTTAAAACTTATTGGTGGGAGAGGAGGCGAAGGGGAGGGGGGGGAGACTCTTAATGACCGAATGAAATTCCAAATTTCACCGAGTAATAAAATACGAACTTATTTGTCTGCACCAGCACGTTACAATGAAAAGCAGGAAAGGGGACAAAATCGTTTGTCAAAAAAATAAATAAAATGGGAGGTCACAGTGACCTCCCATTGACTCTGATCTAGGGGGGTGCAGCTGCACCCCCCTAGCTACGCCCTTGCCAACCCCCTTGAAGCTCAAAATTAAATTCCTACAATGAAAATTCAATTTTTTTCTCATATGTTTTTGAAAAGTAGCGAAGTAGCGACTACTTTTCAAAAGTAGTGTAGCGCGCTACATTAAAAAAAAAGTAGTTGTAGCTGTAGTTAACTACATTTATAAGAAAGTAGTTGTAGTTGTAGTTCGCTACAAAAAATATGTAGTTTTTCCAACCACAGGTTATTAGTTATTTAATGCTCCTTGCAATTTCAAGAAAAGCCAGAAATTGAAAGAGAAAACGGTTGTTCAAAAAATGACCAACACGTGGTTTGTGTCCCTCCCTTTGTCTGAATGACACTTATCACCTGAAGGGCGTATTCACTAATCAACTTTTCGCTTCACTTGAGGGGCGAGCTACTTGAGGAGCGAACTTAACAGCATCGCCTTCATCGCCTTTTTGGCGTAACGACAATAGTTTTAAGTCCCATCGTGGTTAAAGATGGCGGACCAGTGGTATTGATTCTCAAGTTCCGACCACGGAGTGGACACTGCGGGGAGTCCCTATTGTTGGAGTTCGCACAATGGAGTTTGAGTCTAAGGGCATTTAAAAATCGTGTCAGTTGGGAAGTAGCCTTATATTTCTCAATGAAACAAAAATGCTAAAACGGATTTCAATAAAAGGCAAGCAATAAAGGCATTTTAATAAAAGGCTTTCTAATTTGATGCTACTTCTATTTACTTCAGTATAGTTCAGATTTTGGTAAAATTATGATAAAAACTTAATTTTGTAAAAGTGAATTAATCACTTTTACTAATACCTAACTATACACAGAGCTAAAATTCAGGACAGATATGCCAAAGTTTCCAAAATAGTCTAAGCGGAAGATTTCTTCACTTTTATTAAAAAGAATTGCATGTAGACCAGTGGTTCTCAACGGGGGCGATACCGCCACCGATGTTGAGGGGCGGTGAACCTCTTTTGGGCGGCGGCCATATTTTGGGCGTTAAGGGAGCGGTGGGCATATTTTAAAATTTGCTTGAGAGGACATGTTTGGGGGGGAGGGGCGGTAGGAGACCTTTTCTCATGGATCGGTAAGGATAGTTTACAAAAAAAAATTCTGGAGTTGTCTCCCGAACCCTGATCCTTCTCCTAACGTCATCAAAGACAGCCCAAAATTTGCTAATAGCACTTAAATTTCAAAAAAGTTTTGAGGTGGGTCCCCTCTTTCATTGCATAACTATCTGAAATAGCCTTAAAATTGTATTTAATTGATGTCCATTTAAAAATTGCTCAAGAAGAGTCCTAAATTCCTTACCCCTCCCTGCTCTCCTAACTTTTATTGCCAACAAAAAAAAAGGCTTAAAATTGCGCTTTGAAAACTTGACTTTTCAAAGAAACTTCCTGGGCAAAGATCCAGAACCACACACCTCTTTCTCTAGCATAACCATACAAAGCTTGAAACTTTGTTCCTAGACATTTCTAAAAGACAGTCTAATGATTTTGTAAAAAATGATAACGGAAAGGAATCTCGAACTACCCTCCTACTCTTTCCCTAATCATGACCAAAAAGAGCCAAGAATTACCTTTTTAGGAAGTCGGCTTCTAAAAAAATTCGGCTTCTAAAAGAGAGCTACCAAACTTGACCGATTTTTTATGTTGTAAGAGCATTGCCGTAACAACACCAAAGGTTGTCTACAGTTGCGTTTTTCAGAGTATAGTGAAAAAATTTCCAGAGAAAACTCCCGAACCTTTACCACTCCCTCAACCACAACAAAAAATAGTTTAAATTTAGGTTTTTAAAAGACTTCAAATTCAGTGAACAACGGGAGGATCTCTGACCCCTAACATGACTAAAATTGGCCTTAAAATAACTTTCAATTTTGAAAAAATTTCATAAGGTACCTTTTTCTCCCTTGTTAACGTTAACAAAACTTGCCTAAAATTACGTCAATTTTAAATGCTTCATAATGATGGACAGACTTAGATAAAATGTAAAACTGTCTGCAAACTTAAATAATTTCTTTAAAATTTTCTGCAAAAAAGGGGGCTTCTGAATCCTAAAGTGCTACCAACAACAAAAATATCAAGTTGTATGAAGTGCAGGTTCTACCATGAGGTTGGTTGTCAATTCGTCATGATTAATGAATGTGTCAGTTTCGTATGTAACAAGCTACTGCCCCACAATGAACAAAATCAAGACATATTTCAGATAGAAAACTTCTTAAATTTATAACTTTTTTAACAAAATGCAAAAATTTTCTGCAAACTTCGAAAGTTTTCTGCGAACGGCGTTCGCGAGTTCGTCTATATTATCTGGGTTTGGTGATGGAGTCTGAATCTAACTCTTAACACCAAGAAACCTAATATTAAAGGAAACAGGGTTGTCATTTCGTCCACTTTTTTTCAAAAAGTCCGGGACGCCGGAAGAAACGGACGAAATGGACAAAATTGGACGAAATGGACAAAATGGAAGAAATGAAAAAAAAAAAAAACCTTTTTTCATACGTTTGATGTATAAAAATATTATGATGTACAATTAGTATCTCTCTTGCATTACCTATTTCCCAAAATAGAATAATGGTATCATACAAAAAAGAAAAGAATGGCAATTAACCCAGGGCCGTATTTAAGAGGTGGATTTTTAGGGTTCAAACTCCCTTCGAAAATTTTCAAAACTTTACAAAAATGCTTTTCATAGGTTCTCACTAAAAAAAATATTATTGTTCTTTTATTTTGATTTTCTTATTTACTTTGAAACTGCATTTGAAAAATGAAATTATCATTGAACAATTGAAATACAAATTAAGTGTTTTTTCTGCAGTATTTATTGTTATTCAAGTTATTGCAAAAAAAAAAAAAAAAAACACCAAATATCTTCAAATTTGTAAATACTAAACACAACATTTAACTCATCTTACCAAGTGTCCGTAAAATAAATTTCAAAAGTACTCCTTTGAATGCGTGTATCTGAGTTAGCTAATCTATCCAGATTTTTTTTTTCTTCATTGAAAAGATGATTTTTTTTTTTTGCATTTTTCATGTTGATATCCTTTTAACATCCATTGTAACAAAAATCAACAGTATATAGAATATAAAATCAAATTTTATTGACTTTATAGATTTCACGAGAAATAGGTTTGATAAAACCCTCCCTGAAACTAAAGTCTGGTTACTGCCCAGAATTAACCCATTGATTTTTAACTAATTTTAGTTGAAAGAAATATAATTTAACATAGTGAATATACTATTGAGTGTAATTACATTATTATAGAGTAGACAAATGGAAAAAAAGTGTTTTTTTAATATATGTAATTTTTAAAAAGAAAGTAAAGAATATCCGGTCACCTTAGATATTTATTTAACACATTACAATCTCTTAAAAAGTAAACTTTATATGATACTTTCTCATAAATTCTATGGTTAAATTTTGTTTGATACACATATAAATGTATATCATTTGTATTTGAAAATACATTAGATGCTATAAGAAATATTGGTTTGATTTTGATTCAAAGACTAAATCAAAACTGTAGATCTAAACATTAAATAAGAACCTGAACTAAAACAAAAAGTGCATGTCAAACAGTTTTGGTATAGTTTGAGTGGCTAGGACTACAAACTGCGTCAAAATTGGTAATGGCTTGTAAAAGTTTAAATTTTAAGTGAAACTCCTTCACAACAAATAAACATTTTAAAATTATTTGCTGCTGATGTGTGCTCTCAAAGCATTAAATCTTATCGTTAATATTCATTTATTTTATACAAATACTATATTTTTATAATATGTTGTTTATTAAATATTTGTTTATATACATAATTATATGTGCTAATTTTGATAATAAAACTATTACCTCATTGAAAAAAATTAATATTTTAAAACATTACTTTAAAACATTGGATTTTTTAATCAAGAACTGTCATTTTCTTTAAAGTGGACGAAATGGACAAAATGCTATTTTGTCCGGGGCGGTTTTTTCCAGGTTTTTTCCGGCGGTTTTTTCCGCCCCGGACGAAATCAAACAACCCTGAAAGGAAATGCATTTTTAAGACTCCATTTTCTAAACAAGCGCTGTCTTTACTGTGATGTCGCCAGGGCATATTTTTTTTTCGAAAAAATTACTACTTGTAACTTTTGGCATCTTATCTAACCTTCAAAGCCATAAATTACTCAAAAAGAATCTCTGAATTGAATTTATCTTGTAATTTGTAAATATGAAGATTTTTTTTCTCCTCCAATTAAAACTTGATTAATCTTTAAGGATGACATGTAGGGTTGGTAGTGTGAGTCTTTGTCCCGTCTGGAAAAAATCGAAAGTCCGGCTTTGTTATTGCCATAAATGGGGGACGCGTAAAGCATAGCTGCAAGTTAGTAAGAACAACACGGTTTTGGGACTGGATTGTTTGAGGAACTATTTGAACACAGTGCAGTTTTTCAAAGTATATTAGTTTTCAAAAAAAAAAAAAGTTGAAAACAACACATTTTTATTTCAAACCTTTTTGCTCTTATTTACGTTTAAAATAGGTCACTCATTTGATGGAACTTTTCTTGGTACTTGGTTGCTTATTTGATGCAGCTTTTTAGAGGAAAAAAATTACCTGCTTTTTTTTAAAAAACAAATATCTTATGCTTGAAAAGTTTTTTATTTTTTTAAAGTTTTTTTTAACCCCAAGTCATTTTTCAACTCTCTGTTCTGTTCGGGCAAAATTATAGAGTTAAAACGGTCAAGAAAACTGCTTTTCCTTCTCCCTCTTTTCCGTTTCACGCCCTTCTACAAAGGGGGCGTTGAAAACATGTTCAGTCCGAAAGGGGGCGGTAGCTGAAAAAAGGTTGAGAACCACTGATGTAGACCATTTGGATAAATGTAAGAGATTTATGCAACACTTCAAACCCAAACTTTTACAAAATGCAAGGTATCTGATACAATTGGAATTTGAAATCCATGATTTTCCATGACTCACTGGATGCAATGTTTGCAGTAGGAGAGGGGATCAAGAATTGTCTAGAGTAGTGCTTTGTGAAGAGAAAATTTCATTTATCTGAGAAATGCTTTGCAATTTTAAGCTGGAAAATTCAAATTATGACAAAATATAACAAACTGAGCTACTGTTATATTATTTGAAAAAATCTCACTGCATTTAAGATAACTATTAGTGTGAATGTCAACCATAATTTTTACTTGAATCAATGCAGATGCAAATGTATTAAAATTTTCAAGTGGAAGCAATTAAGTAGAGAATGTGCAAGATTACAAAATATTTTTATTTGATTGCATTGATTGACATGATGAATAATGCCTTCAAATGAGGCAAAATGTATGCCTGCAGCATGGGTTGAAAAACGTGGTTTTAAAGTGGTGCCTACAGCTTGCAAAGCTGACCCATGTAGCTGCTTACGTCATTATCCTAATATTGAGAAACTGGTTTCTAAGAAATACTTGTAAAAATTTATTAATAAAATAAGAATTAAGTAGTGAAAATAATAGTTCTTAGTAAGTAATTTTCTTTCTTTTTCCATGTTTTGCGATGCTATCTAGAAAAACTTTCAATATGATTAGAGATCAAAAATACTAAAGACTTAAGTTCCTGCAATTTTTTTTTTTTTTTTTTTTTTTTTTTTGTAGCCAGACAAAAAAAAAATCAGTATTTACATGTCAACTTCTAAAAACATTTTGTTCTGAAGGAACTAGTTGAAAAGGATTTGTCAAACCTTCAAATGACTATGCTTCTTTAGACTTAGGTTGAGCACCACTATTTTAAAATAAATTATTGTGATATGGATTACAGACAGAGAAATACGAGAGGACAAACAATTTGCAGAGGTAAAAAAATTTTTTTTTTCTTATTAAAGCATCTATTAGTCCATGTCTATATATATTTTTTGCAAACTCCAAATGGCGAGTGGATATTTTCTAGACAACTACCCCCTCTCCCTTCCCCAACACATATAGGCTTATTTTCTTTGCTCACACTGAGAATGTTTAGATATCAACACAGGATCCCAAAGCAGTAAAAAAGAAAAGTTGAAAGAATATTTTTTTCATTCTTGCTAGCAATTTCAAATCATTAAATTACTAGCAATAGTGAAAAATAAGGACTTAAAAATAATTTTAAGGACCTTGAATCAAAAATAAGTACTTTTAAGGGCCCTTATTTTTCAAAATGAAAAATAAGGAGTTTCTAAGGACTTTTAAGGACCGTGGGAACCCTGTAGCTAGTCTGGCATTGAACTAATCTGAAATTTAGGCAAAGATATTTACTTCATGCTTACTTTGGCCATCATGTTCCTCACAAGTTCTATTCTTTTTAATAACTTTAAAGCGAAAAAATGTTTGGCAAATAATTAAAAAAAAAAAAAAAGAATGTTGCACATAGAACTTAAAAAATACTTTAACAAGTTTGAAACTTCAACTGTAAGCTTTTTATCAATCTATAGATAAATCTATGATCACTCTTGCTGATTATAAAGAGATAATTGAGTTATTATTAGTCAAATAGGGAGCCTATATGAGAAAATCCAGTCTCTTATATACCTCAAAATATGTATGTTCCTATATAAGAAAGAGATTTTTCATATAATCTAATCATGAGAGAAAAACCTAGGTGCAACACTTCCTACAGTTTTAGCATCTTTTTGTACAGTAAAACAAATAGATTGAACTTTAATAGATGCTCCATTTGCTATTAAAACTTCTAGGAATATCTGAACTTGGAAAAAACCTTATAAGATATGAATGACCTGGAAAATGAAATAACAACTAGGACAGTTTTATTAAAGTACTTGTGACACCTTTCTGGTGAATTAATTAGTTTGACGTAGTTTTTTGTATCAAATTCTAGTTGAAAGAAAAGCAAGTTATTATAAAAATAAAGATTTGAAATATAGCAAGTGTAGTACAGAACAATTAGATTTTTTTCTAAAATGAAAAAAAGGGATTATTTTCTAACATTCTTCGTCCTACGCCCCAACGAATGCAAATATAATATCAATCACAGAATTAAAATAAAAAATTAAAATAAATAAATAATGGTAAATAACGTTGCTGAGGAAAATATTCAAATAATTCAAGAATTTAACAGATTTTTTTTCAATAATGAAGACAATAAGCAGTTTTTTTTACCTGCTGTTGAAGAAAATTGAGTACTTATCCTTGCTGAGACAATAAAATATGAAGGGTCAGGGGGAAAAACCACGGTAGTCCACTTTTTGTTGAATTTAAACTGATGCTACCACCTGTTAGAAAAATAAGTGTAATTTCGTTTAGTATATGCAATATTCGTGAAAAAACAATATAGTCCATGTATTATTGTCATTTTAGAACAAGTATACTGGGGAAGTTTATGAGTTAGTAAAGTTTAAATTTCGTTTTTCTCAAAATGAATCAAATGTGACTACCGTGGTTTTTCCCCCTGGCCCTTCATATTCAATACTAAAAGTCTCTTTCTCTCTCTCTCTCAAAAAAAAAAAAAATCTATATATAAATATACATAGAAAGTTGAATTGCATAGCAAGAAGTTTAAATATTTTGGCTTTAATTAAAAACTTCTAGCAAATTTCAGTATAACAACACTGCTCGACACAAAATGAACAAATGTATCTGACACTATTCTTGCTGTTTCTTATGTAAAATGCTCCACTGAATTCAAATATAATCTCCATTTCCTCCTTCACGGTAATCGCTCAAACACAACTGGAATAAATATAAATAATACTGAAAGGTTCTTTATGGAAGGAAATCTGCGGTGCAACTCATATGTAACATGCGATTTTTCCAAGGTTTTGAAAAAAAAATTACCGCTTGAAAAATTTTTTGGACATGGGAGTCATAGAAGGCAGTCCAATATTATTGTGTTGCATAAAAAAATAAGCAAAATTTTGAAGCTGAAAAAAATGAGTTGTTGATGATATGTTAAAGATTTCACGGAGGGAAGGGGAAAATACCCCCATGAGTCTCCCTTTGAACTTTTCACCTCTCTAGCCCTATAGAAGAATGTTAATGGTAAATATAATGCTTCCTTCCTCTCCAAATAATATCTATGAAATTGTAGAAATCTAATGAAAATGGGAGGGGAGGGGGGAGCTATTTTCGAAAAGTGGGATGCAATGGGGGAAAAGGGTGGCCATATCAGGATTCATGAGATCATTGAACATAAGAATTAGCAAGAATGATAGGGAAACACCCGGATTTTTTTTTTTTTTTTTTTGCCGCTCAACCGAAAAACGCTTGAAATTGACAAAAACTGGAGAACTATGTGAGCTTTGAGCACCGTCTTTTTATTTAAGTAGGAGGTTGAAATTTTGGCAGTATAATAGGGTGGATAAAGGTAAAAAAATGAGCCACCGCCGTGACCTCTAGAACAAAACTTTTTTTTACCATAGGCTTGTGAACCACCCTAAGGTGCAGCCAGAGTGACGTCAGACCGCTTGGATCGACGGATTCACCGACAAGCTGTGGCGGACCCGCAAGTCACTTGTACGTCGATTCTTCAGCACGTGCAAGGTACCCTGGATGTTCCTGTGTCGACCATAACCATTTACCGTCGACTGGTTGCACGTGGCCTGCAATAGCTAAGAAGACTGCCATTGACCTCACAGCACAGACTCCAACGTTTGGAATGGTGCCGGACCAGAGCGACGTGGATGGCAGAATGGCAAACCGTAGTGTTCTCAGATGAATCCCGCTTCTGTTTGTCCAGCGATAGTCATCGCATACGTGTGTGGCGTCGACGTGGAGAAAGATCGAATCCGGCAGTAACTGTGTGGAACGCCCCAAAGCGCGACAACGTGGCATAATGGTTTGGGGCGCCAGTGTTCGCGCTGACCTATTTGCTACCTGGGTCCCGTGGACCCATTAATGAAAAAAAAGTGAGTCCTTTGATGAAAAAATTGAGTCCCAAAATATTTGAATAAAATAACATTATTATTAAAATACAAATGTTGTAAATGCATTGCATATATGTTTCCTCAGGAAAAAATTTATTAATTGTGTGCACACTTTTGAATGGAAAACAAGTGAACTTGGTGAATGAGTAAATTATACTAATAAAGGAGTTTTTCCTTTAGTTTTTGAGATCAATATTGATTCAATTCAATTAGAGACAAAAATTTGTTCCTGTAGCTCTTTGGCAAGCCAGTATACTGTCCTCATTTCTTTATCAATTTGCTTTTTCCATTGCCACTTCCGAACTTTTCTTGAAAGAGGACTGTTTAATGATATTTACGGCAGGGATGCACAACCTTTTTGAAACAGCAGGCTACAAAAGATTCATTATGTTGAGGGTCACATTCAGAAGTGGTGAAGGACACAGCCTATTATGCACTCCATTTGGAGATAATATGTAGAAAAATGTACAATATGTTGCTTATTTCTACTCTTTGCAAAAAATACTAAAAACTAAAACTTACTAAAAAATAAATAAAATTTAAAATTAGCAGGTACAATTTAACTGTCATTATTTTTTGTAACTAGACACAGCTAACTAATATTAGTAAAAACATTTGTTTAAAATTGATCTGAAAATGCACTAAATTCATGTACTAAATTGACAACTTTTCGCAAAATTTGATGCATAAAAAATCAATGATGCTACAAGGAGATAACTTAGATTTTCACCTTTAATTTTTTTTACAAGGGCGTATATAACGGGTGGGCTCAGGGGGCCGGGGCCCCTCCCAAAATCAAAGAAAATTGTCCCGAAATAATTTTAAAATATGTTTTCAAAAAGGAAAGGTCCCGAATTTCTCCCCTTTGCTATACATCAACAAAGATAATTCAAAATTGCAAGTAAGAGCCTCAACGCAGAAAAATTTCCAGGAGAGCCCTCAAACACCTTTCTATCACTTAAATTCCGAAAATTTTCTGAGAGAGAGCACCCTATCCCATCAATTTCTTTCAACGAATTATAACATAATTGCGAATTTAAAACTTCAATGTCACAAAATTAGTGGGGACAGCTTCTGAATCCATACTTTTTTCCTAACGTCATTAAAGATAGCCAAATATGGGTTTTCAGGACATCGATTAGAAAACATTTCCAGTAGAGGGTTCCCTAACCTCCACCCTTTCTCTATTGAAAGTCTGAAATAAGCTTGGCTATGCTTGGTTACTTCGGCCCCCTCCAAAATTCAAACATATATACGCCACTGTTTTTTTAACATGGGTTTAATATTAGACGTATTAAGACACAAAATAAAAAGGTTTTTATTTGAATTCCTGGTATTGGACATGTTTGAATTCATGACATCAATGCATTCCTAGATGTAAGTACTGTCAAACACAATGGCACAAGAAGCTGTAATCAAAGAAGCAAGTTTTTCTGGCAATAAATAAAAACAAGGATAAATCCATGATTGTAATCTTCTGTTATTTCCTAACCGTTATAATCAGCATTTGATTTTTTGTGTAAAGGTTTTAAAAAAACTCTTTGTGTTTGGGAAAGCACAATTATGTCTTAAGAATATTTTTAATTATGTTGATTAGTTTATTGAAAATATCTGTAAACAAATCAGAAAGATAAAGTAAAACATGCTAAACAAAATGAAACTAAATGTTCTGTGAAGGAAAATCATAGTTAAATTTCAAGCAGAAAATGTGTTTCAATTGCCGTTTTTTTTCGGGGGGGGGGGGGGGGCAAAAATAAGACAAGGGGAAAAATACCATTGTATTTTAGCTCTGTAGGCTTTGCACTAGGGACTATTGAGGAAATAATCAAAAAAATAACTAACCAGAAACGAATGCTAAAAGATAGCTGCTCAATCAGTAAAAATGTGCCAAAATTCACTAAGCCTATTTTCCACGTGCTAACGAAAAACGGACAAAAAAGATCTAAAATACTATGAAAATTTCGTACCTGTAGGATGTTTCTCTTCAATTCCAAGAAAAGAATTGGAGGACAATGGGACAACATGTGCAATGTCCTGAGGCTTTTAAGAATAGGGGCGGGGGTGATTGACATGTCCAAGTCACAGCTGTGTCCGACCCCGTTCTTAGAACTAACTAGGATTGCCTGGCCAACACAATAGGGGGTCATTGAGTTTGCTGATAAGGATGGGTTTCTTTTATTCTTTCCCCTCCTTTCATGATTGTAAAAGTTCAACTATATACAGCATGAAATCAGCACTAGTTTTCTGGAGTTTTTCGATTCACACGGGTCCGAAATTACTTTTTGATCGGATTTTTTTTCTCCTGGAATAAACTATTATTTTTGGGTCCCAGGGACCCGAAACGGCGTGAATGTTGCGTCCGTTCTACAAGAATTTGCGTAAAAAACCTGCTATAGCGGGTAAACGCGAACCCTGGGGCGCTATTGCATACAATTCCGTATCACCTCTAGTTCGTATTCGGGGCACTATGACGGCCCAACGATATGTAGATAATGTACTGCGGCCGGTGGCAATCCCCTACCTTCAGGGTCTGCCAAATGCAATGTTTCAACAGGATAACGCCCGGCCTCACAGTGCTCGAATCAGCCAACATGCTCTACGAGGTGTACAGATGCTTTCCTGGCCACCATACTCTCCTGACTTGTCACCAATCGAACATGTGTGGGACGTGATTGGACGCCGTTTGCAGAACCTGCCACTGCCTCGTTCAGAGGACGAACTGTGGCAAATGGTTGAAAGGGAATGGAGTGCCATCCCTCAGGACACCATCCGCAGGCTTATTGACTCCATGCCTAGACGTGTTTCTTCGTGTATCGCTGTCCTACTTCTTACTGAGCCGACGCCGTCCTCGCTCTAAATTTTGCTTATTTATTTTGAAATAAATATCACTTATTGTTCCTTGCTGTCTCTGTCTTCTTACCAAATTTCATCAATTTCTGACCACTCCTTCTTGGTGTTGCATTTTCAATGTCGAGATGTAGATAACATAATAAGATCAATCAAAATATTTTTTTTTTTTTTTTTTGTAGTTTAACAAACAATTAACATTAATCGACAGAGAGGAAGAGCGAGGGAGGCGAAAATATAAACAAAAATCACTTTCTTACATCGATTTCAGTATAGTTACATAGTTGTTTTTAATCAGTTTCCCAACTCACCGACAGAAACAGCACTCAATAGACAATGACCAATAGTATGAAACGCCTAAAATCCTTTAAAAGAAATAGTGTAAAGATTTCTTTAAATTATTGACGAGAGAATAATATTCTGGCCATTCGGTTAATTCATAGTTTATTTATTTGATAAGAAATATAATTGAAGCACTTTTTAAGGAGTTTCAAAAAAGGTATTTAATGATTTTTAAAGACTCTAGAACAGGATCGGGCCCGCCCCCCCCCCCCTCTCCTGAACTATTTTGTAATGTGACAGCAAAAAAGTTTTCTTTTCTCCAAATTCTAGAAAAGGTCGAATTGTCTTGCCATCCTCGGATCAGCCCACTTTTTTTCTTAATTGCTAGTTCGCAGACATGGGGGAATTTCCCATGCAAATGTGAAGTCAGTTGACCCATGAGTCTGCCTTTGTTTTTCCATGTAACAATGTAGAAAGAGACAATGTTATAATTCTGAAAGCGATTTCAATGCTGATTACAGTTATTAAAATTTGGCATTTTTAATGACTTATTCATTAATGAGTGAAGAAAACATGTTTTCCAAAAAAAGTACTGAAAACAAAAAAAGTTCTAATTTCCAATGGGGGCCTCGAGCCCCCCTTGCCCCCCCCCCCTTATGGGCGCCCATGTGCATGACTAAACATCATACATCATCCATTGCTCAAATATATTGTCAAAAAGGTTAAAATTAAAGGAAACATATGAATTTCAAAAATTTTAAAACTCAATGACATTTTTGTTTTCTGAAACATGATTCGTTTGAAACAAGGAAGCACTTAGTTCTATTCAGAAATATTTCATGAAAAAGTAATATATGCTTTGCAGTTTGTTCTCAGTCTATAACTAAATTTTAAGATAAAGAAGGTAGCATAAATGATAAACATAAATAATTGCAAGTATTTTAAAAATCATTTCTTCCAGATGTTGGAAATATAAATTTGAACAGTATAAAATTGAGTAATTTCTAAGTCATAATAAATTTTTTTATATATGTTATAAATATTCAGACTAGGTGACCCGTGCGGAATTCCGCACAAAAAAAAAAAAAAAACCTCTAAACTTAAAATTTAATACGACAATTTTTATTGGCTTCATTGTCTGTCCGAAGTTGCAGCGCAGTGTCGAAATCTATGAAGAAAAGTCCAGCGTAAGTTGGTGTAGTCCCTGCCGGAGGTTGCAAGTTCCCGATCATATGGTACACTTGACCATGTAGTTTAAAACAATATGGACCTCTGCCAGGAATGTTAACTGAGTCCACTTTGAAGCGAAGGCCAAAGCATTGTTGAATTGTCTAATATTGTCTAGGTAGTAGACACCTTCCTGTTAGTCTGCCTGTTGGTACCCTGTTCCTTGGCATTGTAAAATCTTGTACGTTTGCACAACATCGCCATCAACTGCCGTCGTTCTGACAACTTTTCAAAGAGATCAAAGACACGTTCACTTTTACAACTACTACAAAAGTGATACCCTATATTAAAATCAAATACCCAAGGCTACTACTAAACTAAATACTAACGTTATCACAAAACTACCATAGTATTTTGAAACAATAAAAGTTACAATTAAGGTTTACCGAGCTAAGCCTTGGCTTGAAATGTCGCATTTAAAATTGATTTGAACACCAATGGTAACGATTTTAACAGTTGAGCAAAAAATTTAACTTTTTCAAACTTCAATCGCTTATAAGTTGCTTAAACGTGGATTTTCAAGATTCTCGTTACGCGGCGCTAACGGAGAAACGTTCTAAAGAACGCATTTTTTAAAATCTTTCGAATGAAATCAAAATGGAGACGATACGACAATTATTTCGCTAGCTAGAGTCAATTTTGTGCCCAAAAATTGAAGTTCGAATAAAAAACGAACCGACACTTTTTAGAGGGTGGGTCTAATTTTCGTCAATAGCCCGCGGGATAAGCTTCAAAATCATAAATTTTCTTGCAATTCGATAAAGAAATGAGCGAGTTTCGACCGGGTATAGGATTCGGCTTAGAGAAATAATATATGGAGATATGATTCCATTTCAGGTAAGTGCATTATGTAGTTATTACAGATAATCAATCTTTGGCTAATTTCATATGATTATTGTTATCTAACTACTATTAAAAAAACCTAAACTCATGGGAAAATTGAAATTTTTAGTGAAGAACTGCATTTTCAATGAAACTTGCTAAAAATCAAGAATAAAGTTTGATTATACCCATATTTGAATGTTCAAAATTCAATAAATAAGTTCTAACTTGCTCTTGTGAAAAAAAAAAAATACTTCTTTTGTTACTTGTTTTGTAAGGACCAGAAGATATCTATCTTTCTGAAATTTTAAATAAATATTTTGAATCCTTAAGCTTTTTGCAGAAAAGCAAACATCTTGATTGTACATGAAAAATTGCAAAAAATAAAACAGCAAACATTAGTTTGCTGTTTTATTTTTTGAGTTTAAACATTAAAATTACCTGAAATGTGCAAATGTCTGAAATCTGTACAATCTTCGGTCCTAAGCTGTGCAGATTCGACCCAATGGACTCTTGAATGTTGTGCTTGAAATTTTAAAGGTACTCAACCAAAGTTGTCTGAAAGATTTGATTTATAAAGCCATAAACACATTTAAGTTAAAAAAAAAATAGCACATCAATATAGAAAAATAAAAGCTGGGTTGACAAACTTTTATCACATCATTAGAGCCTTAGGCAGGGTCTTAGACGGAAAGGGGCAAATAAAGTAATTATTGCATAGGGGGCTTGGACTCCAGGCTGGATTAATAAAAATTTGGATTATATAATGGAAATTTGGTGGCATTTATTGAATATTCAACCGATGAATATTGTTAAAAGTAGTAGATAAAGAGAAACGATCATTTTAACATATTGAATTGTAATAAAAGTGTGGTTAATTAAATTATGCATTGCTATTAAACTTTTATTAATATTACCAGTTCTTAAAGGATTACAGAACGAGAAGTGAATCAAATCTCATGATGAATAAAAATGTTTTTAAATATTAATCTTAAAGAAGCGGATGGAGATTGGAACGCCAATTGTTATTTATAGTGAAATGAAAGAGTTAGAAGAGAGAATTGGGAAAACGTTTTGAGATTAAAAATGTTAACCGAGGAAAGGTATTCTGTGCAATCATTTAATTTTAACAAAAAGCAAACAGAGCTGGATAAGTTATTCAGACTACATACCAAGCATAATAAAATAATCACGGTTCTTTTCTTGCTGTGTAATCTCAATATGAGACAGCCATGATAAATCCTGCTCTCAGAATACTGAAAGCAGCAACCAAAATGTGGTTGCTGTAGACAACAAAAAGTGTTCTCCGAGTTTTCCTTTTAATTTTCAAAAAGATAACAATCACAACAAGAAAGAAAGCATAAAATAAAACTAACAGATAGTCAACTTTTGCACACGATTGATAAACCCGCGTAAACAATAAAAACAGTTACAGTTAAGTATACAGATACGACGAACTGTAGGAGTAAAGACAAACCTGAGTAAACTGCCGCATTCGTTCTAATGAATGGTATAGGGCAGTAACAGCTGACGTCATCTTGGAAGACAACAAACAACTAAACATACTCGAAACGTCATCTGCTTTTCTTACCGATGATTTGCTCTGTAATATTTTTTCTTGCAGATTTGACTGTTCTTTTTTCAGTTTTGGATTGTTTTGTTTGTATTTCATAGTAGTGCTTCATTTCAACACATCAATCATTTAAAAAAAGTATTTTTTCTAAACTCTCCGTGTTTTTAACCACTGAATACAATAACAACAAACTGTCTGCTAATATGCTTGTTTTGATAGGATTTGATTGTTCTTAATGCATTAAATATTCATAAACTGTGGGAGTTATCGATCCTTCTTTTTCTTTTTTTGTATTTGTACGGCAAGTTAGACGCGCATCAGTTTAAAATTCACTTTTACTTAATAAATACGGATCCTAATTGTTAATGATCTAGATTTTATCGATGTATCTTCCTTTTGCTTCGTTATGAGGGCTTTTACAAGACTCGGAATGCATTTTACACTTTAAAAAAGGCTAAAAAAGCAACTGCGCACTCGTCATACCATGCTACATATACGGTAAACATGGAGCTGCTTGTCCACCAGGAACGGTTGCTAGGTTCCGTTGCTATGCAAGAAGCACATGGCTGCTACTGCCCTATTCGGTTCTTTTATTTAAACACGACCCTAATTAACATCCAGCGGACTCGAAGCAGCTTTAGAGAAATTAACAAAAACCACGCTACACATTAGTTGTTTTCTTTCATCAAATTAGTTTTATGTTGTAAAATTTTATTATGTAAAAATTTCAAAATGCCCCCCCCCCTCCCCCCACGTTTCAAAAGTAAAAATTGACCAAGCCTCTTTTTTTGTGAATTACCGTAAAACTTGTTTTTTGTTGAACGTAATTACTTATAAGCTGGGCCAGATTCCGGATTAATGTCTGTTTATTACACCCTACGTAGGCCAAACTTAGAAATTACACCCCACTTCACATACCGAACTCCATTGAAATCGTCCCCCCCCCTTCGCCCTTTCCAGAGGTGTAGCAGCCCCCCCCCCCCTCTTTCCACCCCCACCCCGGTGGACAAAATGACGGATGAGTTTTTTTTTTTTTTTTTTGTTTCCTGTCAGGCCCGGATTACCCATTAGGCCAACCTCGGACCTGGTCTAGGGGCGCAAGGCAAAGAGGGTGCACATCAAGGAGAAAAAAATTAACAGTTCGTTGGAAAAAGAAAAAACAAACCTGTTTTGCACACAAAAAAAAATTATCATCTTATACTAGAAAGCAAGTAAAATTGATACTCAACGTCACTACGGGAGAAGCCAATAAGAGCTCACAAGCAGTTAGCGATCTCCTCTAATTCGCCAAGTAGGCTGTGACGTTTTATCCAGCTCATTTTTCATGGGCTAACGTCACGCTGATGTCACGATGTTTTTGTCAAGAAAGGTTGCAGTCGAGTATAGACTGCTTTAGTTCTTTACACACAGACATTGCATAGAAGATCCTCATAAATAATTTCTTATGCACAATGAGCTGCATTTTTTATTTATAATTGTGCCAGATATTGGGGGTTACTTACAACATAATTTTTTCCTGAATATTTGTATTCAAAATAATCACCACGAAGATCGCAACAAAGTGAATAAAAATACATAGGATGCACCGAAATATGTTTTAAATAAAAGAAAAGTAAAAATAGAGAGAAAGACAAAGATTTAGAATATAGTAAGGAAGAGGCAACAAGTGTTTTAAATCTTTCTAAAGTAAAAAATGTAAGGAAAACAAAACTATCAAGAAATTCATGAGCCATTATATTTGAATTGAAACAAAAAGGAAAACACCACCACGTAAGGGATCACTGCTAAGTGTCCCCTAAATGTCCCTTTTTTTTTCTAGGGCCACAGACGTTTATTTTCCGAACACAAAAATTTGAGGGGAAAATTCAAAATTTCATAACGGAAAAACCAAAACAGTTCAATGCTTTTCAGAAATAACAAGAAGTTCTGTCAAGAACTAAACGAGCCTACTTTCCCGTACATCGACATCGGCATTCTCGCATCTGTCTCCTGATTATCTGAGACTGAAATTCTGATGACATTCTGAAGACTGATGACATTCTAGCATCTGATCAATATTCTCTTGAACATCTGACTGAAAATTATGTCAAACATACCTTTTTAGCACTTAGAGCTGATTTCGAAAAGCAAAATATACCCCTCTCATCAGATGAAATAGACACGTAAAAAGTAATTAACGAATAGATAAAGTTTTGTCGCACCTTTTAAAGAGTGTAACTGTTACAGTTCCTCCGTAGAAAAAATCCTCCATCGTTTTCAAAAAAAAAATAAAATAATAATAATAATAAAATAACTAAATAAATAAATAAATAAAAGTACAAAGATCATCAAAACACATTTTATCCAAGAAAGAAAAAATAAAAAAGAAAAAAATCGTCCGTTAATAAAATGTCTCGAATTTCACTTTTAATCCGTTGCCAGTTGTTAAATATAAATAAAGAATAAAATGCTCTCGTGAATGAAAAATTTTTGTTACAACAAAAATCGTCTGCCAAAATAATAATAATAATAATAACAATAAATAAAATAAAACAAATGAATAAATAAACAAAAAATCGTCTGCACAGTCAATCATTTTTTTCCTGAGCCTGCATTTCCGCCATGTTTGCGGAGTCGGAGTCGGAATCAGAGTCCTCACAGAAGATTACTTAGAAAACAGGGTTCCCACGGTCCTTAAAAGTCCTTAGAAACTCTTTATTTTTCATTTTGAAAAATAAGGGCCCTTAAAAGTATTTATTTTTGATTCAAGATCCTTAAAATTATTTTTAAGTCCTTATTTTTCACTACTGATAGTAATTTAACTCTTTAAAGCCGGCTCCGGCCGACACCGGCTTTGTAGCTTAGAGATGAGGCCGGCCAAATCCGGCCCACTTAAGTAACACATGACATAAAAACTTAATTTCCTTCATCGAAAGTGAATGTTGTAGAAATAGCCACTCTCCCAGCATTTTGCTTTCTATTGTGTCGAAATGCTTAAAGGAATTTAATTGGTTGATAAGGCTATCAAGTATCTCTTTGCCCAATAGGATTTTGAGCTCTCTCTCTCTCTCTCTATGCATATATACAGAGAGAGATGCATATCATTTTACTTTATTTTGTTCTGCACATTAACTTCCGCTGTCTTTCCCGACGTATTCCAATGGATCCCTTCGACGAAGATAGAGAAATTGAGGAGTTCGTCAGACACATAAGAGAGAGAATGCAAATTATTGACCAGGAATTGATTCGTCTTCGGCAGTTGGCTGCGGAGTTAGACGAAGCTGAGGCAGAAGTCTGGCGCTATGATGGAGAGAGAGGCGCCATGATGGGCGCATAAATCCAAAGCCGGACCGAAATAGGAGAGAAAAAAAAAAGGCCCTTTTCAGGGCATCATACATATTTGAGGAAGGAATGTTTTGTGAAATTTCAACAGTTCGTGTACATTTTTAAATGTGCATTCGTGGTTCGAAATTTCGGGTGTGAATAGCTGAACATGAATGCCTTTCACATGCAATTTTTACTTGTTATTATTTCTATGGCAAAACTTTTAATATCTATTTCAGCTGTGTGTTTTCTTTAAATTGCTTGGCAGTATTTTATTAGGTGCAGGATTATTAACAGGAGAATTCCATGAGGGTCTTAATGCCAGGTCCTCCATGTATTCCGATTTGGAATTAGCCATCACACGACGAACATAATATCAACGCATAATTATACGAAATTATATCAACGCTCGTGGCTAGACCCACGATTAATTAACTAATTAATCGTGGGTTTAACCACGTTTCCCTAAATTAAAAGCTGATACGTTTACAGTGAGATGCTGTCTCCGTAAGCGTCTCAACATTAAGTGGATGCATTTTGAAGGTCCAATCAGCTGTAGCTTAGAGAAAGCATCGAACGCTGTGACTAGAACATGATTCCCAAATGACAGAGCACCCTTTTTCTGATCATAAAAGATTTGACAAATACCTACAGATTTTTGGGGCTACACTTAACAAAACTAGCAATAATAGTTAAATTGGTTTTATATTAAAATTCTCCTTCGTCTATTAGCTATGTCGCTGCTGTGCTAAGAAGTTAAAGTTTTTTCATTATTGAGAATGAGAACAACAAAAACGTAACATAAACCGTAAAATGACATGTTCTGGAGCTGAAGACTTGTAATATTTTCTAATAGTTTTTGTTTTACAAATGATTGAAAAGATAGGAAAAGTAATAGAAAATGATGGGATAGATCAATCAGAGGAAAGAATGACTCTACAGGCTATTCCGCTTTATTGTTAAATTTCTTCTCTTCTTTACATTTTGGTGTGCAAAACTTAAATAAATATGTCGGTTTAAAAATCAAAGTCATTTATAAAATAAGACCGTAATAGTAAGTTACAATGAATAAAGTTCAGATTATTTTATAAAATGAGAATTTAATAGTAAAGAACCATTATGCGGTTACAGCGAAATATCAACGCGGTTGCAGTGAACTAACACCCTTCTCCGTAACCGTCTCAACCCGCTGCATTACGAAGGTCGAGTCAGGTGACGCTTTGAGATAACGTCGAATGCTGTAACTTGTTTCCCGAATGTTAGAGTACCCCTATACTAATTCTAATACACTTAGGAAAACATTCGAAGTTAAATTAGAACAGGGATAAGACTATAATTCATAATACAGTAGTAGAACTACCAATATTGTGACCTGACTCTCCACCATTCCTAAGATGTTCAGCAATACTATAGTTTGTGTCCTGATATGGATAAACTTCCTAAAAAAAAAAAAAAAAAAAAAAAAAAAAAAAAACGCTGTACAAACTGTTTCAAAACGCTTATCGAAACAACTGTTGACGAAAAATCAGATCGATACAATTTCATAATAACAACACCACCTCAGAAAAAATGCAAAGAACAGCCATTCCGATTTACAATACATTTAAATACTGATTATTTCGTCTTTCCGTGATCTATTTCCACAACACTTAATATTTGAATTTTAAGTTTTTTTTTCTTTTTTCTGTTTACCACATTCCTTATAAGAAAATTACATTATTTCAGTTAAGAATATTCGAAACATCCAAAGCCGTACCGTAATTGAGAAACTCATTTGCATTAGCATGAAAATGGACCTATGCGTTATCCATGTAGAAATTCTGATTTTCTGTTACTTTTAATATCTTTTCAATCATTTGTAAAACAAAAAGTTATTAGAAAATATTACGAGTCTTCTGCTAAAGAACATTTCTTTTTATGGTTTTTGTTCGTTTTTAGTTGTTCTCATTCTCAATACAAACAATCCAGTAACAAAAATTAAATTTTTGTTACTGGATTGTTTCTTAATGTTTACGTAGATAAAATTGAAATCACTATTACTTTTAATATTTAAAAAGATTTTCATGCCGTAATATAAACTAGAAAATGATATACTAGTATTGGTGTGAGTAAAATTCAAAATGTTTTTTTAAAACATGGACCAATTAGAGAAGAAACATGGAATGACGAAGAATTAGAGTATTCAGCTTACGGGTGTCGGAAGAACAGACGCACCAAAATGAATTTTATTGGTCAATATTTCGGAAACCATATATGTTCATCCAATGCCATTTAGCAGTACTTTCAGCTCCATAGATATATATAGAGAGAGACTCTACATTTTAATCTGAGTTGCATTTATCATTAAATTTGCTTCTACTTTTTTTCTCACTCTATTTCAATGGAGGACGAGCTACGAGAAATCGACGAGCGCCGTAGAGAACTTCGAGACTACGCCACGGCTATATGCCAAGAAGTTCAAAGATTGGAAAAATCTTTAAGTTCTGTTCGACAGCACGCGAGAGAGCTTGAAATGGAACGAGACATGAACTCGGAAATCGAAGCAGTAGAGCAGCGGTTGGATAGGGTCCGCAGACTGGCGGTATTGTTGACCGAATCGCTGAACGAACTAGACGATGAGATGTTTAGGTTCCTCCAGGGTACATAAACAAATGAAAAACTATAATTAGTTAAATAAAAAGGCCCTTTTCAGGGCCACCTACATATCACGAGGAATGTTTTTGCAAGGTGTTATTTACTTACAGGCACTTTATTGTATGCGTGCCATTTTTCTAATGGAAGAGCAAAACTTTAAAGTACTTTTTCTCGATGATCAGTTTCTATGTTACTGGACATGCTAAGGAATTTTTTCTATTAAAGATAAAGCTTTGAAGCAATACTTTTTGTATTCAGGATAATATGTTTAAAAACGCTGAGCTTAGAATAAGCATTTCGAGAAATTACTAAAATTTTTAGAGCTCGTTAAACCTTGAAAAACAAAAATTTTTAAGAATGTTTTACATAAAAGGTCACAAAATATTTTAAACTAAGAAAATAAATGCACATATTTTTAGAGGTAGTTCTTCTTCGCATTTAACAAAAAGAAATTTTGAAATTAGTGCATAAACAAAAAAAACCTTAGGGTGTTTAAAAAATTGAAAATTTCTTAAATTTCTTTGAAAAGTGAGCAAAATTTTTAATGTTTGAAAATAAATTATTGATTGTTAAATAAGTGCGGAAACAAAGATTTTAAAGAATTACATTTTTCACGTAAATTTAAGAAAATTGTTAGAAAGGTTCTGTAACCCCTTAATAGTAAGTGAAGATAATTAAATTTCAAAGTATTTATAAAACAGGAATTTAATAGTAACGAAACATTATGCGGTTACGGTGAAATATCAACGCGGTTACAGTGAACTACTGACTCCGTAACCGTGTCACCCCGCTGCATTACGAAGGTCGAGTCAGGTGACGCTTTGAGAAAGCATCGAATGCTGTAACTTGTCTACGTTTAACGAATGTTAGAGTACGCCTATACTATTTCGAGTACATTTAGGCAAGCAATCAAAGTTATTAGTACAGGAATAAGACTATAATTCGGAATACAGCTTCGGAACTACCAATATCAGTAGACTGTGACCTGACAGTCCACCATTCCAAAGATGTTAAGCAATACTAGTTTGGGTCTAGATACTGTTAAACTTCCGATTAAACATTTTACAAATTGTATTAAAAAGCTTAGTGAAGTAACTGTAGACGAAAAATCAGATCGAACAAATAGAATTTCATAATAGCACCGCCTCAGAAAAAATGCGAAGAACAGCTATTCCGTTTTACAATATATTTTAATGCTGTGACTCGACCATGTGTCCAGAATAGTAGTTTTCCGCAGAGTCCCTCTGTAATAATTATAGTACATTTAAGCAAACATTCGAAGTTCCTAGAACAAAAACGTGACTACCATTCCTGGGATAGTAGCATTGGAAAAAAATGTCTACAGTTGGTAACAAAAGAGTTTCAATGTATTTCTTACAAGGTATTTGTTCGCTGGGGAGAGAAAGATGGGGGGAAAGCTCAGTACAAAAATGTTTTGTGAAATGCATACAAATCCAGTAGCAAAAATTAAATTTTTGTTACTGGATTGTTTCTTAATGTTTACGTAGATAAAATTGAAATCACTATTACTTTTAATATTTAAAAACATTTTCTTGCCGTAATATAAACTAGAAAATGATGTACTAGTATTGGTATGAGTAAAATTCAAAATGTTTTTTAAAACATGGACCAATTAGAGAAGAAACATGGAATGACGAAGAATTAGAGTATTCAGCTTACGGGTGTCGGAAGAACAGACGCACCAAAATGAATTTTATTGGTCAATATTTCGGAAACCATATATGTTCATCCAATGCCATTTAGCAGTACTTTCAGCTCCATAGATATATATAGAGAGAGACTCTACATTTTAATCTGATTTGCATTTATCATTAAATTTGCTTCTACTTTTTTTCTCACTCTATTTCAATGGAGGACGAGCTACGAGAAATCGACGAGCGCCGCAGAGAACTTCGAGAATACGCCACGGCTGTATGCCAAGAAGTTCAAAGATTAGAAAAATCTTTAAATTCTGTTCAACAGCACGCGAGAGAGCTTGAAATGGAAGGAGACATGAACTCGGAAATCGAAGCAGTAGAGCAGCGATTGCATAGGGTCCGCAGACTGGCGGTATTGTTGAACGAATCGCTGAACGACATAGACGATGAGATGTTTGGGTTCCTCTAAGGTACATAAACAAATGAAAAACTATAATTGATTAAAAAAAGGCCCTTTTCAGGGCCACCTACATATCACGAGGAATGTTTTAGCAAGGTGTTATTTACTTACAGGCACTTTATGGTATGCGTGCCATTTTTCTCATGGAAAAGCAAAACTTTAAAGTACTTTTTTCTCGATGATCAGTTTCTATGTTACTGGAAATGCTAAGGAATTTTTTCTATTAAAGATATAACTTTGAAGCAAAATTTTTTGTATTCAGGATAATATGTTTAGAAACGCTGAGCTTAGAATAAGCATTTCGAGAAATTACTAAAATTTTTAGAGCTCGTTAAACCTTGAAAAACAAAAATTTTTAAGAATGTTTTACATAAAAGGTCACAACATATTTTCAACTAAGAAAATGAATGCACAGATTTTTAGAGGTAGTTCTTCTTCGCATTTAACAAAAAGAAATTTTGAAATTAGTGCATAAACAAAAAAACCTTAGGGTTTTTAAAAAATTGAAATTTTCTTAAATTTCTTTGAAAAGTGAGCAAAATTTTTAATGTTTGAAAATAAATTATTGATTGTTAAATAAGTGCGGAAACAAAGATTTCAAAGAATTACATTTTTCACGTAAATTTAAGAAAATTGTTAGAAAGGTTCTGTAACCCCTTAAATAGTACGTGAAAATAATTAAATTTCAAAG
>JAXGGA010008534.1:0-56326 GCA_038373865.1 Uloborus plumipes
TGTTTCAGTAAAAGTTTACATCAAGACATGTTACCAATTTCATCTGGTAGATATGTTATGTATAGAAAGTTGTTACTATCCCGAAAACTATTTGGAAGAGGAAAAAATATAAATACAGTTTTTGGTGTGATTATCAAATCCTCCAACCTTTGGTTCAATAGAAAGTGAACATAAGCATATGTTTAAAAAATTGAAATCCCTTTGTGATGCGGTTGTGTTGATGCATTTTTTTACCGAGTGTAGAGATATCATTCTATGGTCAAAGTTTCGATAAATGGAATCCATTTAAAACCTTATAATTCACTCTATAGCATCCAATTCAAGGAAAGTCAACAGTTTACTGCAAATATTCAGACACTTTTTGAACATAGACACTGGTCTCCTTTTGGAAAACACTTTGAAACAGTTCACAAAAACATTTCTGAGAACAATTATTCAATTCACCAGTTTTAGAAATGATTGTAACAACTTTTTGTTAACTCAGACTCATAGTCCTTCTTTTAGAACACTAAGCTGTACTTTTTGGAAACTTTCTACAGCAAGTATGGAACACTTTGTTTATGACAGCAGTTGTCATCTTTAATTTTCATCATAGTCCAGAAAGTAGGGTATGGCCTTCGATCAGGGAAGGTCATATTTTTAGCCTGTGACCATGACACTAATGGAAAGTGATAAATTGAAACAAAATTTCGATTAATATCGTATTAAGATATCATATAAACTGGTAGTAAAATAAGATGCTGAGATTATATTATTTTTGTATGATATATACATACGTACGTACATGTGCCCTTAAATGTGTTTCCAATCTGTTCTCAAATATGCGCCTAATCAAATTTAACAAATATGCTGAGCGGAATACTATTGGAGAAAATTTTAATGCCCTTTTCTTTTAGTGGAGAATATTCGGAGCACATTTTAGTGCACATTCATGCAACGGAAACACTATTTCTGAACTAAACTGCCTAAGCGCATTTCCAATGTATTTCTGTCATTTCTAGTGTTATTGTGAAGTATGTTTCCAAAATTCAAAGTTCTTTATGGTGCGAGTGCTATCTCCTTGTTTTCTTCCTCCGAGTGTAAAAATAACTTGCTGTAGTCAAGTTTTCGAAAAATGAAATCCTCTGTTAACCATTTTTCCCTCTTGATAACATCATATTAACTGAAAGTCGAATGTTATAAAGAGGTATAAGTCTCAAAAATTGAAAATCCTTCATGATGACACAGGTGCTTCTGTACTTTCTTCTTCCGAGTGTGAAGCTATTTTGCTGTGATTATGTCTTCGCGAAATGGTATCTTCTTTGGAGTCCCAATGGTGATACTTCGAGCCTTTTGGTGATCTATGACGTTTGCAATATATTTTGGTGCATTTCTTCTTTTTTATACCCCAAAGAAAGGCATCCCAGTGAGGTTCGTTGTGGTAACTTCTGAAGAAAGAATAAAAAGAAAAAGAAATATTAAGTACATCTTATATCAAAAAGTGTTTAATGTAACATTAAAAATGTAATAAATAGATAAAAGAAAAATGTACATGGATAATTATCTGGGGGGGGGTGTTAGGGGGGTGAAATGGGATTTATTTTGCTGGTAAAGGGAGAGAAGTTAGTTTGTGCAATCACAAGATGGTTTCTTAATATATATATAGATTACATATACCAACATTCAACATTCTATGTTTGGCAAAATTACCCTGCTAAAAATGACACGTAGAGATCAATAAAAAAATTGTACGTGAAAATGGCCAACGGATATCAATAGAGCTAAATCAGTAGAGGTCTACTGATATCAGTTGAACAAGATGCTATGGATCTCTATTGATATCCATAGATTCTACGGTTTGTGCTACTGATATCACTAGACCTCTACTGATTTAGCTCTATTGATATCCGTTGGCCATTTCCCGTACCTTTTTTTTTAATTCTATGATGCTATGGATCTTTATTGATATCTATAGATCCTACGGTTTTGTTCTATTGATATCACTGAAAGATGCTATGGATCTTGTTTTGTTCGTTTCTGATATCAATAGGTCTCTACTGATTTATCAGTGTTGATATCCGTAATCCATTTCCCCCAAACAAAGTCTTTCTATTGATCTCTATGGGTCATTTTTACTAGGGATAGAACTACTCAAACAAGGTGATGTGTCATTGCACAAGTGGTGTGCAAAATATCCAGCAGAACAAAAGTGATATATGTTGAAGTAAATGCAGCCACAGCTCGATCATAGCATCCTAAGATTGCAGTTTCGCCCTTATTGGGGACTTTACAGTTAGGAATAGCCAATGATCGAGACGGAGGCAAAAATCATCTTAATGTAGCTAAGATAGCCAACAAACTGGTAGATAAAGTGAATTTATCCGTTTATACGTAATAGCATTAATTAGCTGCAGCATAAAGATTTTGTTCCTTTCAGGGCATAACACTACATTAAAGTCTCATATTTTATTGGATATGCATCGAGACTCATTATGCATCACATAGAACTGTATGGAAAAGACCCTCAAAATAATGATTCTAAGATTAAGGTAGTAGTCTGGTAACTTATGCCTATTTTCATGACTTCTTTGGAGGGTGCTTTTTTATAGGAAAATAAAAATGAATTATCTTTAATATTAAGAGTGTTTTTATTTACATATTGAAAATATTAAAAAAAAATTTTTGGAAAAATTTAATAGTTTATTACTATTATTATTGTCCCTCGAAGTTGGAACTTCAGAAAAAATGCACGTGGGTGGCCTGGGTGATTCTGGGTGATTCTGGCTCTTGATGCTATCTGAAATCAAATATTCTTGATTATTCTTAATCTATAGACATGTCATTCTGGTCGGAACTACTGAAGTTAAATTTCAAGGGTAAATAACAAAATGGCGGACTTTCAAAAAAAAAGTCCTTTTATTTTAGCAAAGAAAGGGTTGTAAAATAAAAAGTTAGGGGTGAAAAATTCTCTTTAGTTCCGACGAGAGCTATAAGTGTGTAGAACAGCCTGTTAAAATTTGAAAGCAATCGGTTCAGTAGAAGAAAAGTTAGGACCCGGGCCGACCAGAAAAACAGTGTTTTGAGAAAAACGCGTTTAAAGTTCAACAACAAACTCCGAGGGGCTCTAGGAAACTCGTTATAACTCCCGAAATATTTCGAATTTCTGTCTGAAATTTTCACAGTATATTCTCAAGACATTGTACTTTCAAATTAGGCACAAAAAAAAAAAATAAATTTTTGAACTCAAGTTAACAGACTACTACCTTAAAGGTTGGTCTCCGAGGCGCTTTAGGAGACTCGTTCTAACTCCCAAAATATTTCGAATTTCTGTCTGAAATTTTCATAGTATATTCTCAAGGCATTGTACTTTCAAATTAGGCAAAAAAAAATTTTGATTTTCTGAACCCAAATTACCACACCACGACCTTAAAGACAAACTTATTTATGGAACTTCAAATGCTCTATTTTTCACAATGCGCACAATGTACAATTTACAGATGAAGAGGCCATTTTTTTTGTATTCAGTTTAAAGAATAAAAATGTGTTTTTCTTTAATTATCTTTTAAAAAAAATATCTTTGAAATGAATGGTTGAACCATATGTCTGTGATTATTTGAAAGAAAACTATTGATTTTTTTCAAACATGAAGGAAAAACAAAATGACTAGCATAATCTATGAATCTGTAATATCAGATTTTAAAAAGTCAGAAATTTTATCAGTTAAAATTTCAGTCGAAGTTTATTATTTTAAAATTATAGTTATCTTTATTTACAAAGTTTAAAATCATCTGCTTTTTATTATTATTATTATTAGAAACTTTCCTAGCTCACTAATTTTACCGAGACTTACTAAAGTTTGAACTTAATGATTTCATTTCTACAGATATCAATTGGAATTAGTATAACCTATCGGATTTCTATTGATGTCAATTAAAGCTTTAAGTGATATCCATTGGGATCAGTATCCTACTCACCAGATTTCTATCGATATCTATAAAGCTATCCATTGAAATGCTTTCCTACTGACCAAATTTCTATTGATGTCTATAGGGCTTCTATGGATATCCATTGAGGTTATGATCAATAGGCTACAGGTATCAATAGATTCTATAGATACCAATAGAAGCATCTATAGAAATCAATTCATATCAATAGAACTCTACCGATATCAATAGATTTTTCTATTGATCTCTACGTGTCATTTTTAGCAGGGTAGTTGACAAGCATTTAAATTTTTTTCCAATTCTTTAGCATTTTAAATATATATATTTCAATTTTGGATGATGAACTTAATGACGTATTAATTATGAAATTGATTTAGCAATCAAAATTAAAGAAAACTAATGAGATAAATATTGCATAAAGACTTTTTGACGGGAATTTACAAATTTAACCCATAATATTTCTAAAACAAAAATGAGTTTTATGATTTTTTCCAGTTTAACAAAGCCACATATTTGTCTTCTTAAAAATGCCAAAAAGGACTTCATGTAGAAAGTTCTAAGTTGAGAAAGTTTGAATTCAAAATAGTACTATTTTCGGAAGAATTGTTCATACATAAGATCATGAGAGTAATTTAGTCAAAACCAGTGACTTTGAGCTTTTTGTGAGTCACGACCCCTTTTTTACTGATTAGACAACCGCGACCCCATAGGGTACCCCATTTATGCAATATTTTAAACAAATATTTCCAACTGTTTAAAAATTTTGCACTCAAATATTCATTCTTGAGTTTACTGTATGCATTTTTGGTGTATCATCAAAGATCAATTTTTATACACTTACAAAAAAAAAAAAAAAACATCACACTACAATTAACTTCTCATAAAATAGAAACTCAATGACAACTTTTTATTTAAAAAATAAACAATATACTTTTCTTAATAAAACTAATTGAAATGTTTTAACATCGTTTCAAAAAGTAACAAATAAATAAATAAATAAAGCATCTGCTTTTTTCTCCTCAAATAATATGTTGAACTGCATGATAGTACATATTTTAAGAAAAAAAGCTCGCAACCCACCGGTTGGGAAATTCTAGTTTCAACATGTTCTGATTTCAAGTATGTTTCTGAAAGAGGAGATTATAGATTGCTTTTACAGAACGTCGTTAGATAACTACTTAATAGAAGACGAGTTGTATGAATCATTTTATATTCGTTATTACTACGTGAAAATGTACAGCGAAATATGTTATACTTAAATTAAAACAAGAGTGTAGTTCATTCATTCGTTTATTCACTAAATTCTGCTTTTGAAAGGAAAGCTCTTCAATCGGCAACAAAGTCTCTTTTCCGTATGATGAACTCACTTATGTTAATAACTTGTCGTAAATCATTGATGACACACTTCTAAAAAGTTGCGTTACGCAATTAATACATCCGTTAAATAATTTTTAAAACTTTCTAGGTTAAAGAAATACAAGAAAAGTTCTTAAATCACTAATTGAGTCAGGAGGATGACAACTAAAGCAGAAAAAAAATTGCTTTAAACGAAGACAAATTGCCTTAAGTTCAAAATATTTGATGGAAAATGGTTCACCAAATAATTTTTCCTCTCATAACGCGCGGAGGCTCCAGACACAAAAGAAGAGATAATATCAGATCATGTTTAACTCCATGAACCGTGAAAGTCACGCTTCTGGGTAAGAAGGATCAATGACAAATAGCCACGTGATTTATCTATCACTTACCTCAATTGGAGTGTAATCTCGTGAATAGAAGGTAATCGGGAGAGCAACCTCCCGGCGTTGCAGGCTTGTCTGAGGCTGCACTCATCCCTTCTAAGATGATGACTCGGAGGTTTGGACCTCCGGCTGGCTTGCCACAATCGCTCTTCGTCTTCCATCCTGTTGGATCTGAATCCCAAGGATCGCTTGGTGCGGTGGGAAACTCCCGATGCAATTTTGAGAGACTCTTTATTGAGGTCGCGCCTTGCCAAATTAGCCGGCAATGTATCTGAGCTGAGAAATATTGAATTATGCATGTAGGAGTTATCATCGCTATAAGTTTGGTTCTTTGTTTCAAAGAGAGCGGGGAGGACTTCTTTAAGAACGCGATATCGCACCGAATCTTGGAATTTGTCATCAGGATTGCTGTTGAAGGGAAGGTCTGAGAACTTTTCGTACGTTTCCACGAAAAATAAAATTATCTTTTGCAGTATTTTATTTCTGTTGGCAACATCTGTTTCGCGTTTTTCTATTCTATAGTTCGCTTTTTCTTCTGTGGGGGAAGATTTAGTGTCAGGGAACACGTAATCTAAAAACTGATCTAACCAGGACGGTTCTTCCATTCTTTTTTTCTTTTTGGTTATCTCGTTTATGATTTTCATCCGCGGTAAAGGACTTGCCAATTCATCTTGCTGTACTTCTTTAGAATGTTCTGCTACAGCTCTGCGTAAACGTACAACAGGAGTTGCATAAGTTGGGAGAATCCACGATGGTGTCAGTACGACATCCATGGATCTTCCTTTGTCGTCATCTTCCTTGTGTGCGAACATTTTTTCAATAATTTTGTCAACAAACTGATCAACAATCATGCGCACCATTTTCATGAACATCTGCTCCCATGGTGCTTCCTCCACCATCTGCTTGACAAACTTTACCATTTTTACTGGCAGAATGTCCGAAAAGGATATTTTCTCGTCAGGTGGAATGTCTTTTTCATGTGGAAGATAGGGATGGAAGACAAATTGCCTTGACGTTTCTTTTAGTCGTATCTTAGATTCCGTCATCACATCATTTGAAACGTTTTCATGACTTATGGACTCGTTTGTTGATAATTTAGAATTGGATTCAGTATTAGTTGCGTCCAATTTAACAGGTTTTGAATTTTCATCCAAGACACAAGATGAATCCTTACAAGTGTTGTCTTTAACTTCCACTTTGCTAGCAATGTTGTCAACGGCATCCAGAACTACTCGCGTCAAACTTATGTTGGTGGTCGAGTAATCAGATTTTAAATTATTATCTTCCAATGTATCATTGTGTCTTAGCATGCTATCTTTGTTGGAAACGCTTTTTAAATTATTTTTCATTTCTTTAGATACCTCAATTAGTTTTTTTGAAGTCCGGATCAGAATATCACTAACAAGCTTTCTGACAAAATCGGAATTGATGATTTCGATATTTTTTGGTTGATTATGCAAATAAGGCTCTGAATTGTTTTTGATATTTGGTGAATTATTTTCAAGTGCATTTTTTATGGAATATATATATTTTGGTATGATTTGGTCATAGTTTTTAAATTTGTGGTCTTCAAGTTCTTCGTTCACATTTGTTAGTTCACTCAATTGTAATATATTTGGCGAATTCTTTGTAAAGAGCAAACGAGTCCAGTTACTGATATCAATGTTAAAAGTAGATTCTTCCATTGCAGAGCAAGGCATTAATGTTCTTTCACAGAGTAATATAGTCCACAAGAAAAGCAGCATGTCTGTAGAAACTTTAGCCCAGAACATTCTCTTTGGCTTTATTTCAAAAATAGGAACCTAAAAAGAATTAAATAAATATACTTAGCATAAATCCAGAAATTCTAAACTGTCCACCTTAACTAAGACAATCATAATCATACAAAACTGTTCAACTTCCAGTTAAAAAGCTATTTCAAACAAAGGATTTCCTTTTTTAAAACGAGATGTAAAAAAATGTGTAAAATGTATTTTCATAATTTTGTCTCTGCATAAATTTTATTTATCACTTTGTAGGAATCGTTGTGTTTGAACTCTGTTGAAACATGTACTAGTACTAAGTATGTTACAATTCTTAACAATATAAATAACTAAAGAACAGTATTGCAGTGTGTTAGGCAAAAAAAAAAAAACTTGTAGTATAACCTCTGCCAGGCCATTTATTTTGAAAATTTAATTTATACCGAAAAATAACTAAAAAACACTCCCAATTATATCTCACTGCATTAATTTTCCAAAAGTCAGTCACAATTCTACAGAGTGGTATTCAAGCCACTCTAAACTCCTCAATCAGCAAGAAATACAAGTACTGTCAAAGCAAAGAAATTTACGAAAATCTTGTCTAAAAGAGGAATATCATTTAATCATTTAAAGTATTTTATGTCTTGATGACTTGGCTCAGAAGTATAAATTTTGCTTAACCCATTTATGCCCAAGTTTTTTTTAACAAGTTTTTCCAATTTTTATCTGCTTAAAACTCTTACTTGGAATGGTTTACATACATTTAAGGCTAAAAATAGTTCTCCATTGCCATATTTATTAAGTTATTCTACGTCCTGTTTATGGGATATTTTGCAGATATGTGAGAAAAATAAGATTTTACTTGACTTAACTTTTCCAAAGTAACAGTACAGAATGCACCTGTGATCAATTTTAAGCAAATCATTTTAAAACGGTTTAATTTTATGAAAACTCAGTTCGCAAAAATAAAAAAACTTACTTTCTGTGGCTACCCATTCTGGATCGTTGCTTGACTGATTTGTCTGAAAATAGCTGTCAATAAATAAACTCTGATGTCCAAATAGTGGCTCTAGCTAGTTTTCTCAAGAAGAAGGACTATTTAACTTGTGAAAACAGCTTTAGTAAAATATATACCCATTACAGGTTTTTGTATGCAGTAACTAACAAGCGTCCCGTTTTTAGGCTACTGGGCACAAATGGGTTAAAATTTGTAAAAGTGAAATACATTTAATTTTCAGTTTTGTTTCACGAAAGGAATTACGAGATGGGGAAAAAATTAAACTGATGCAAAAAACATTTAATGCTTTAGTATTCACCCAATAAAAGCCCTGTTTTACTCAAAACAGTAATTAGTCTGTATGAAACATAATAACTCTTACTTAACATTTATTTTGAGAGAACTTGTTAATTACTAGGGCACTGCGCCACTCCCATATCTTTCTCATTTAATGCTTCAACGCCACTGAAGCAGAAAGTGAATAATATAGAGCTCCAAGGTTTTCAACGCTTCCTATCGTTTTGTATCACGGGACGCGGGAGCGTCCCGCCCCGCCAAGAAAACTAAATACAAGCCGCCAAGAAATTTTCGTCGCAAAGAAAAATGTAAAAGAGCGACAAGGACTGTTTACGCGAGTAACCAAACCGGGGTTTTCACCCCTCTGTATCTCAGCCCCATAAAGATCCCTAGAGTTGATTTTTGGTATACTCAATCTCCAGCGGCCCCTGACGGCACATACTAAAGCAAAACATCCAGGACCCTCAGGGGGAGGGGTGATAAATGTTATAAAATCGCTATTTTTCGCACTTTTTAAAAATTGTTTGACAGGGCTACAGACTAAACGGTAACTCGGATTGAGCTCTGCTTTTGCACCCACATTTATTTTGTCCCAAAGCTCGGCATAGGGGGTTTTTCGACCCCCCACCCCCTCCCCCCTCGTTTTTATTTTCCGTATCTTTTCTCCCCGGGGGTCTTTAGTGTTGATTTTTGGTATGAATATTCTCGATGAGACATTGAGGACGTTTTCCCAAAATTTAGTCCCCGGGGTCATCGCACCCCGGAGTTATTAATGCTTAAAATTGGTCCGATTTCTATCAACTAGCTCTGTTCAACATCTGAGCATTTATGTTTTCATTGTTGGGCCACGAGGAAAGAAAACTCAATGATTTATAATTTCATCTGTTGCCAGTTTCTATTTGTTAACAAATAAAATATTTGTAATTGATTTTATTGCATAAGGCTTTTAAAAGGGAGCTTCAATTTAGTTCATTTTATTTTAATATGAGATCGGCAGTAAGGGCCATGCTCCACATCAGCGTAAAACGCGACCGAAACTGAAGGCAGAAACCGAAAATCCGGCTACTTTCCATAGGTACACCATTGAATACATTTTACGCTTCTGCCTAATTTTTCTGCTTTACGTCGATGTGGAGCATGGCCCTAAGGGTTGGGTTTTTTTTTAAACTTTTAATTTAATCGTAGTATTGTTAGCAACTAGCTTTGTTTTGCGTCGGTTCGGGTGGTACATTGTGATTGATTTCAAATTTATCCTAGACTGAAGAAGATCCTTGAACTTTTGCACCAAATGCATGCCGCCAAGAAAACCACATATGTCGGACAGCCAAGAAAAATGTTGAAGGGAAAAAAACATGCAAAGTAAATTTTGAAGAGAAAAAAAAAACAGGCAAAGAAATAATATTAATGCAAAAACATGTGATATCTCCCCAAAAACAACAGTGTTGTAAAAAAATCCCCCGCCAAGAAAACCTTAAATACTCAGCCTTAAAAAGTTATGATATCGAGTTTTCCCGCCAAGTTTGTGCCAAACTACAACTAACCTGTATGTATAATTCTTTTAAATTGTTTTCAGTCCTGCCAGGCGGGAAGTTTTTATTCATTAAGCAACCACCTCACAAGACAAAGCTTCCCGCCTGGCAAAACTGAAAACAATTTAAAAGAACTATACATACAGGTTAGTTGTAGTTTGGCACAAACTTGGCGGGAAAACTCGATATCATAACTTTTTAAGGCTGAGTATTTAAGGTTTTCTTGGCGGGGGATTTTTTTACAACACTGTTGTTTTTGGGGAGATTTAGTTTACAACACTATCATAAGATAAACATTGAAATTTTACTTCTATTACAGTAAATAAAGCGTGAAAAAAAAAACATAATTAAGAAAGTGAAGGATACGTAACAAAATAAATACAAGATGCCTAGTATTTAATTAAAAGTAAACATATTTTGTGCAAACAATCTCTGCTTAAAACGTAGAGAAGTCTGTGGTTCGTGACCTCACATGCCAGTAAACTCTGAAAGCATTCGGTAGCTCTTGTTTAGGACGCATATAAGAAGTGTTGTATAAAATAAACAAAGGGTCACCTTATTTCTGGGAATATTTCAACGGATTGTAGAAATAATTTAACTGAAAATAAAAGTGCTAATTAATGAGTTCATTGCAAATGTGTTTGAACAATAAAAATTGTTTTGAATGATTCTACATTAATTACTGTTGCAACACTAAGGTTAATGCGGCAATAATTTTTTTATCAATTACTTTTGGTTTAAAGTCAAATATTAAGTGCTACCCCCCCCCTTGATTTCTTGTTATAATTTTTTGCAGACTCCAGTTCTGTTAATTTGTTTTGCCTTGAAAAAAATAGTTTTTATTGCAAACAAATACCAACACTTTTACTCCAGCCCGGGGGACCCTGGACGGGACCCTGAATAGTGCTTTATTTTCTTTAATTAGACCAGAAGACGAGCAAATCCCTGATCTAGAACCCCCAGAGGTAAATTCACTTGGAGGACTTTGTGACCACGAGCCTTTTTAACGCCCCCCCCCCCATATATCATTAATGGAGACGGTGGATCTTTGATCGGTCTAGGATAGAACCCTCCGATTGCGAGTCGACGACTTACCGATCGGGCCAAACAAATAATGAGAGGGATGCCCCGAATTTAAACTTTTGGGAGGAGGAATATTCTCAATTTGTTGAATGGAACTCCGAATTTTGTCGAATGGTAAAAATACGAATATGCCCATTTACGTGTAGCATCTAACGAAAAGGGACATTAGGTTGAAAATTACGATATTGCAATTATGTTTTCAACTTGCCATATCGTCAGATAAAATTTTCCGAAAGAGGATTTTTTCGGAAGTCACAGTAACCTCCAATTAGTGTTCAATAAATACAGAACAGCTAGCTATATTGTCTTTATAATTCAGAATTACTTATTCGAATTAAGTATGAAAACGAAATTGAAAAATAAATAAATAATAAATGAAACAGGACAAATTTAGGCGTCTGGAGATGCCAAGAATAAATTTATTCGAGAAAAAAAAGTAAGTAAAGAAGAAGTTTCAGAAACGTGCCTAGCATTGAATTAAAGAACGTTATCTTGGCAAGTCTTGGCCTGGAGGGACAGTATGAACTCAAGTAGAACTTGCCGAAAATGTAGGTAATGAAATCAATCAAATTACGTCAATGAGAACGCCAATGCTGTAAGAACGTGGTAACTATTTAGCTGAAAACACTTTCAAGTTTCTTTGATATGCACAGAAGATAAGATAAAGAGTGATGTTACTCTAATTGCATGCTGTATCGGGCACAATATTTCAATTTTCTTTGTGGGGTTCTATTTACATGGAGAGTTCTCACACATTCCTAGAAAACGGAGCTGCTATTGTATTTCCCAACTCAGTTCTATGTAGGGGAGAGTGGTAATGAACGGGCCACTTTTTGGTTTTGAATTTTTGTAATTTTTTCTAACACTTTGTTTTAACTCTAAATTGGTGTTTTAGTTACTTTACTTATCTGGTTATCTAAAAAAGCCATAAAAGTTGGATTAGCACCTGTCTATAATGAATTATAATAGAAAATGAAAATTTTGAAATTTGGCCCATTCAACCCCACCTATGGGGTTGAATGAGCCATCGAAGGTAATGAATGGGCCACTAAATGAATTCAATGAAAACATATGGATTTAATATTTTATTTGCTGAATATGACAAAATAAATGTGGCACTTCACATGATGATACAAAATCAGACTGATTTAAAATTATATAAACATCAAAACTGATGCAATTAAAATAAAACTGATGCATACCAATTGTAGCAGAAAAATGACTAAATAATGAGGTTGTAAGAAACAAATAACATCAAATATATGTATAAAAAATAACAGATAATACATACAATGATTTAACAAAATTTATATATTTCAAAAATAATATTAAAAATCACTTTCAAAAACTTCATCTTCATTTTCAAACTTGTCAAAATTCAAATTTTTTTAAAAAAATTTACTAGGCATCGGGAATAAGAAATATCTAACTTAAGTTACCAAGAAAGAAAATGAAATTGTACTGTGAGGAATATAATATGAAGGAGAGAGGGGGGCTTTTTCAAGCAACGCAGTGCGACCAGAGGTCTATAGGAATATAATATAGGAATATCCTATAAGAATATAATATAGATCTGCAAATTATATTTAGAAGTTACTACAAACCTATTTTGACGACAGTAATCTTTATCTATGACTGTTAGTTGTGTTTCATATTAATGCGAAAATCCAAAGAAAGGGAAGAAAAACAACATTTAGGTGGCCCATTCATTACCATGACATAGTGGCCCATTCAGTCCCACCTATACTTTTGGAATACATTTAGGTTTTTTGAGTTCATTGACTAAGTTCATTGATAAGTTCTAACTTATACATATGTATGCAGTGAAATACTTGGTACATTTTAACTAGGAAATGTTTTACTAAAAAGGGAAAAACTTACTTTTCAGTCAGATTCTTGACCATACCACTCTAGTTTGAAAATGGCTCAGCTCAAACAAATGAAAATTGGATGAGTTTAGTAGAACAAATAGCTACATCTATTGGTGGCATCAAAAAAAAATTCATGCAAATACTTTTTCATATTTTGTTAGTGGCCCATTCATCACCATGGCCCATTCATTACCACTCTCCCCTACATAGTCTAAGTGTATGCATGGTTATGTCTTGAATTCTTCCTAAAACATTCTGGCTAATAAGCGCAAACAAGCAATAGTTCTGTATTTTCACGTCAGCTTAATTCAAAGGTAAAAAATTGCAATAATCTAACGGTTAAAACTTCGTGATTAACTATTAAAATTCCTACATATTGCAAATGAGTTACTGACGTCCTTCTTATTAGGGAAAAATACGAGGGTGATTCGAAAAGTAACTACCGAATTAATGCGAAAAACAAACTAGCACAGAGGGAGTAAAAACTGCATATCAGTGATACAATTTTCTTATATTTTTGAACATAGCCCCCCCCCCCCCATTACTGAAGTATTTCTAATACCGCTTTCACAATTTAACAATCCTTTGGGCATGAAAAGCGGTCACTTGTGGTTTAAACCAGAGTTCCCAAAGTGTAGTCCGCGAACTTATGTCGGGGGGGGGGGGTCCACAGTGCTACATTGCTGAAACGTAAAACGTAGTTGAAATTGAAGATCGAGTACCAATATTGTTATTCAAAACGAAAGACCATTAATAGAGAATAAAAAAGTTTTTGTTTACGTTAGGGGGCTATTCATAACAAGTCATAATTTTCTGTTGGGAAGGAAAGGTTTGTTCATAACAGATCTTATATGCGCATATTAACATATCCAGATTGGCAATATGAGGAGAAGTCGTCCAGGTTTCTGGAAGGTTTACCCCCTACTCCTCCCTTAACTTTTTGCTCAGACTCAAATAACTCAATGGTCGATGAAAAGACATCGTGAAGACAATTTCAGCAATTTTGATTTGTCATCATAGTTTTAAGCGGACATAAGCTTAATTAGAAATTATGTTGAAGACGAAAGCGATATAAAACCGATTGGGTGAAATGTAATTGGGAAACAGCAGATTAACCTGATATCTTTATTATTATAGTATTCATTTCTGAAATATCAGCTTATTTCAGATTGCAACACTCAAGTGTCCTGTTTAGAGGCTAATTAGGACAACCCTATCTAAAAAAAAGGGTATATTCTCTTCAATGAGTGTTTTACAAAATAGTATTTAATTTGATTTCAAATCCGTCGGCAACATGAAAATGTTGTTATGCAAATAGTTTTTTTTTTTTTTTTTGTCTTTTAACATGAACATTCTTTGCTATTCAAAACCGAAAGTAACTATTGTCTAGAAAGTTCATTTGTGGGTTTATTGCTCGACTCATGAAATGTGTTATGATTGGGATATAAAATATGCTTGGGAAACAGCAAATCAGTTTTGATATATTTATTATTACAACAGTCATTTCATTTCTAAAATATCAGCTTGTTTCAGATTGCAGCACTCAAGTGTCCTGTATAGTATATAGAGGCTAATTACGACAACCGTATCTGAAAAAGGCACATTCTCTTCAATGAGTATGTTACAAAACAGTATTTAATTTGATTTCAAACTCGGCGGCAACATGAAAATTTTATTAATGCCAATAGTATTATAATTATTATTATTATTATTATTATTTTTTTTGAATTTAAACATGAACTGTTTTTCGTTATTCAAAACCGAAAGAAACTCTCCTCTGGAAAGTTCATTTGTGGGTTTATTGCTCGACCCATGAAATCGACTTTTGGGAGCGGGACCGTCTGAAGAGGATGGTGAGGTGCTTAGGTCAAAGATCCAGAGGTCGCGTTTGACGTCATAGGCGGGTAATTCGGAATGGGTGGTTGTTTTGACGTCGGGAGGAAAAGAAATAACAAAAGTTCAGGTTTGATGACGTAAATGGAAAGAAAAATTGTAGTAAAACTATCACTTTTCCATTGATTGATTATTGGACATCATGCAATAATAAATCTGCCTCTCTGTTCTGTACTCATTTTCTTTCTGTTTTTTCGAAAACGTAAAATCTAAACTTGTTTTAAAGTTTATTTCAAAGCTTGTTTGCTTATTTCCCGATTGTGTAAAAATACCATGTAAATGTGGTGGTTGTTTCAGAATACTTCGTTAGCGTCGCTCTGCTTGTTCTAAAATACCATACAAGCACCATTCTGACTGCTTTAAATGGTATTTAATCGTCTATCTGGCAAATATAGAAAAAAATACCAAATATTTAAAAAAAAAAGTTTCTCACTGAAAGTTAGTAACCATCCTGCAATTAGTCTAAAATCCTTCTGAATACTTGGAACTAGTGTAGAGTCCACACCAGATTTTTAAAAATATTTTGTTGGAAAACTGCTTAAAAAACGGTTTTACAAATTCATTTTTCAAGATTTTGTGTTGTACCGACAAAAATTTTGACGGATGTTTTTTCCTTCATATGCTCAAACTATTTGCATTGAAAAAAGACGTTCCTTGTAACGCCGAAACAAGCATATGCAGTTTTCATGCTCATTTGTGACTTATTACGTATATTTATTTATTTATTTTATTT
The DNA here is from genome assembly GCA_038373865.1 of Uloborus plumipes. Taxonomy (NCBI): domain Eukaryota; kingdom Metazoa; phylum Arthropoda; class Arachnida; order Araneae; family Uloboridae; genus Uloborus; species Uloborus plumipes. The sequence goes on from JAXGGA010008534.1 coordinate 15,811, forward strand.
TTCAAACAAAGTTATTTTTTTCTTATGTTTTACAATGCTTTTTCAATTGCTACTTGTTTAAATTTTTTCATTATTACACACATAGGCGTAGCGTGACCAAAAGTTTTGGGGGGGCATAGGTCTCGAATTTTTGGAGTGCAGGCGGAACCTTTGCCCCTTTAATGTTTCGTTACAGGAAAATTCGTTTTTACCTTTCCGATGAAAATGTTACACAATTAATGTAACTTTTTTTTCTCAGTTACCAGTTACTACCAGGGCGGATTTAGATTCAACGGGGCCCTTAGCCCCGTAAAGTGCCTCTATGAAGCCCCTGTTGTTTTTCGGAAAACTGGGGTAGCAAAAAAGAACCTTTATTTATGTATTTATTATTATTATTATTATTTTTTTTGTGTTTTCTTTTTCGCTGAACCCAATCCCTACCATCATGCCTTTTCCCTCTTTTTAATGCCCCCGCTGTCTTTTCTTTATATATTTTTGAATTGACTTAGTAGCGGGATGGATATCAGAAGAGTGATGCAATCATCCTTTTTTAAGTGGGGTGTAGAGTTCCCAATATCACGGGGGTCCGGGGGATTTTCCCCCGGGAGAAATTTTGAAAAATAGATAAAAAAATTCGGCATTTTGAGGCTTTATATGAAGTAATTGAGATGACAAAAATATGAGAAAAAAGAGACCAAACAAATACTCTTTTATAGTTAACCCCCATCGATCTAAATAAAATCTATTTGCGTTTTGACAAATCGCTGACGATAATCGATTAGTAATCGAAGCATGAGAGAGGAGGGAAGGGAGAGAAAAATACTATGCATGAAAAATTTCTGAAATGAGGCATATTTCATAAAGTTATTTTAAGAGTAAAACTAAAGATCCCATGTGATCTAGCGGTTGGGAACACTGCCTTGAAGAAATCGACCACTTATTCCGAAAAAAAAAAAAAAGAGAGACAGAGGAAAAAAATAGTCTTGCAAAACACACTCATTTCAATTATAAAAATACAGTTAAAGCAAAATAATAGTAAACAATAATTGCATAAATTTAAATTGCAGCTTTCAAAAAAAAAAAGAATACAGCAACATATTAGTTAAAATAAATATATTTATTAAATTTTTGCAAATTATCCAGCCAGGAAAATGTCATATTACAATGACACAACTTGAAAAGATTCAAAAATGAGTTTGAAAAAAAAGCAATCTGTACCGAAAACGATTATAAATATAAGCCTAAGTATTCTTGCCTGCCATAGCATTTAAGTGAAAAGTTTATAAATCAAGTTTGAGACAGGACTTATGCATTCAGATTATCCACTCCTACACAAATTACGTAATGCAAAATAGCTTTTAGACAAGAATAAATGATGTATTTTGTTGCATTATGCATTGTAAGACTTTGGTGGTTACTTTCGTGCATTTAGCACTTAATTTCTTTCTGATATGATTATGAATGACAAATGCTTGAAAGAAACATTTAGAAATTTAAATTTTTGATTTATGAAGAAAGATAATCAAATTCTATACAGAAATCCCATGGTTTAATTTAAAAATTTATTTTCTTCATTGTATTATATGGCAGTGAGATAAAAAAAAAGGGGGGAGGGGTCGTGCATCTTTTTTCATCTCTCTCTCTCTCCTTCTTTTCCTCTCTTACAATAATCCAGAATTCGAGAAAATAATATTTTCAAATTAAAATTATTATTTAGCGAAGTTAATAGGAACATCAAACTAAAAAAATATGCCTTAAAAGGGATCATACAAAATAGTATGATTTTATGCTTTTATACTTCTCTAAATTATTATTTTAGTAATGCTGCACACATGGAGAAGGTCACAATAAAATGTGACCCCCAGAAAGGAAACGGTGGAGGAGGAAAACATCCCCAGAGGCCTTGCATTTAACAATACTGGCAATCCCAAGGACTGTTTTAGGCAAAAAAAAAATCTCAGACAGTAATTTTGGCTCATAAATGGAAATAATCTTTCTTGTGATTTTCGTCACCCAATTTCGGGAAAAATTTGGTGCTGAACACTGAAAATTGCGACGGAGAGCCGGAATTCCTCCGTGCCCCTCCCCCCCCCTGATTCACTCATACCTGGGTAATAATTCAAAGATAAAATAAAGGAAAATAACTGCAAATGACATTCTGACGATTAATTTCGGTCTGATTTCGGAAAATTTCAGGTTTCAAAGAAAAAATGTCCAACAAGTTGGGGGGGGGGCACGTGCCCCCCTGTGCCCCCCCGACGCTACGCTTATGATTACACTGCCGTAAAGTTTTCTAGCTCGCAGAAAACTTGGTAAGGTTTTCCTTCACTTTTCCTGGAACGCAGCCTGTTGCTGATTTTTCCTTTGATATCTAAAGGAATAGAGTATTTGGAGAGTTTCCGTTCTCATACAAAATGAAAGGTTATACTTTTCTTCATGTGGCAGTGGAACTCCGGTAACTTGACACGCGGATAACTTGAAAAACTCAGTAATTTGAAATTTATTTTTCCAATGATTGGTTCTACGTTAATTTCAATGAGTCAAAACCTCTATAACGACACACATTTACAGGAACCTTTATATGTCGACATCAAGTTGCTGCTTTAGTCCAATTTTTGCTATCGATATTCGTTTACATTAACCATTTCTGAGAGTTATGCAGGTTATGGGTCAATCAGTTCATTATTTTCCGAAAAGAGCTCTTTTTGAGAATTCCCTCTAGTACCCAGAGGTAACAGCCACCACACTTTGTGCTGTTGGTGCAGCAACAGGGCTAGAAAGGGGCTGGAAAAATGTATCCACACAGGATACTTCAGAAGAGAAACAAGGCAGCAACAGCAAGACATGTTTTTCAAACACGTTTTCTCTTTGGCAAAGAACTCTTACCTAAAACTATAGCTTTATTCCAAATGAGAAAACAAGTCCTATTTATTTTGTTTAATCATCATTTCAAACAAAGAAAAAGAAAGAAAGAGAGGCAAAATAATTTACTAAAATTAATTGTTATAACGTTGATGGTAAGCAACTAGTAAATAAGTAACCCAGAAATCACTAAATGGTTGAAAATATCGAACCTCTGTAAGTTCACAGCCGTTTAAATCGACATATTTCCGTGGTCCTTTGGGGTGGCGACTTTTCGAGGTTCCACTGTACTTCAATGCAAAAGAAAAAAAAACAGCAAAAACTGGAGCTGTCCCCTTTTTTCACCGAAATCTTCAATTACTAAAATAAGAAGATGTTTTTCTCAAATCCCTTCAGTAAACATTTATTATCTTGCCTTCCACGCAACACTGACAATGGCTCATCTTTTGTGGATCAAATTGCTTTTTCTTCGTCACGAAGAGGATGTTAAGAAGATTTTGTAGCGTGTAATCTTCACAGATTGTTGACAGTTTCCACGAAAACAAAGAAGCTTTGATACGAATCATATTTGAATGAATGTCCATCTAGCGTATTTTCAACCCTTTTTAACGTTAAATAAAACTTTTGATTACTAAGCGAAATATATTACTTTCAGATGTTTTTCCCTTTTCAGAAACGCTTTCTATATGGATCGAACTAATTTCGAAACTAGTTGAATCAAATCATCTTCAGTTAAATTGGTTAAAGCTGAAAACTAGTGGTGCGTGCTCAGTAGTCCACGAAAACAAAAGAAGCTTTAATACGAATTTTGTTTGAATGAATGTCCACCAAGCGTTATTCCAAACCCCTTTTTAACGTTAAGTAAAACCTTTGATCACTATGCGAAATATTTTGCTTTTAGTTTTTTCCCCTTTTCAAAAACGCTTTCTAGATATTATGGATCAAACTAATTTTGAAACTTGTTGAATCAAATAATCTTCAATTAAATTGGTTAAAACTGAAAACCAGTGATGCGTGTTCAGTGGTTCATGAAAACAAAAAAACCTTTGATACAAATCATGTTTGAATGTCCATCAAGCGTTATTCCAAACCCAAAAGGTTTTACCTAACGTTAAAAAACGTTAGGTAAAACCTTTGATCACTATGTGAAATATTTTGCTTTCAGGTGTTTTTCCCTTTTCAAAAACGCTTTCTAGATTTTATGGATCAAACTGATTTTGAAACTTGTTGAATCAAATCATCTTCAATTAAACTGATTAAAATTGAAAACCAGTGGTGCGAGTTGAGAAATGAATATCAAGAACCCTTTTAAGGGAAAGGTTTCGAAATTAAAAAAAACTAATGAATTGGTTCGCATGATAGTGGAATACATCTAAAATTTACAATTTAAGGTAAAAAATATATTTACTTTTTGGAAGATTTGCTGAAAAGATATTTTTATATGGCTAACATTACGGGTATTTTTTGAACAGCTCAAAATGTTTATAACATTAACGCCGAAGAGAGAATTTCAAGCCTTTTCTCTAAAAAACAAAATCAAGATTTATTATTATTATTATTTTTGGTATCTAAAGATTGAGGAACTTGTTAAGCTTCAGAAAATATTCTGAATTTTCGGTTGCAAGAAATTAGGAAAAAGTTAAAAGTAAAAATGTAATATACCATTTCAGGTAGACTTAACATTGACGACAATTAAGGATTGATCGACGAAATCAAAACGAACTGAATTAAAAGTGTAAATGATTGTGTGCGAATGATCGTTGAGCTGCAATGAATTTTTGATTTGCTGATTTTTTATATTTTCATTCTAAACTTTTAATTTAAGAATTTTAAGTTCGGCAACAGCAAATTCAAAAGTTGTTTTTTTTTTTTACCAGAAAAAAAAACCCAGAAAAGATTTTTACTTTTGATAACATTTCAGGTGCACCTTTTATTTCAATATTGTTTTTTAATTAATCCTAAAGTGGAATTTTTTTTTAATTTCATTAACAACCGAACAAAAAGAAAAGGAAAGAAAAACACGAGGCGCTTTGTTTTTGTACCCTTAAATATGTGCAGTAAATTATTTATTTTTGAAGTAAGTTATTTATTTCGATGTATTTTTTATTCTTATTTTTTTAAAAAGAACAATTAAAGTATTTTTCTAAAAGTAATATTTATGTATCAGCTTCCTTTTTATTGTGTCAATAGTGCTCTTACTTTACTTGTTTATCTATTTATTTCCCAACTGTATTCATATTCGAAATTGTGTGTCAAGTATTTTTTTTCTACTAAAATTCTCTTCTTCAGTTCGCCTTCCATAAAATTATACACTCAAATATTCGACAAATTTACTAAATCTGAATTATTTCTAATAGAAAAATGGCTAGCTGTCAAAATATACTGAAAAATATGACTTAACTATTTGAGAAAATGAATGTTTCAAATTATGAAATTTATACCAGTTCTACATCATAAGTTTTTTTATGATGGTGGCTTTTTTTTTTCGCAAATCAGTTTGAAATTTTTAGAAGGTTTAGTTTGAAAAAATGCGCCACCTGTAATACTTGAAAAACATTGATCTGATGCAGAAAAAAAATTATACGGGAGATTAGGCTCGCTTAGTTCTATTCAGACCTGCTTGTTTTCCTCAACTTTCGCAACTGACAGAAAGCATTTGACGACTAGCAAACATCATTTGAGGATAAAAATGAAAGTTTTAACAAACAGAAAGTTTGATCAAAAGTACCATGAAGTAAAGTAAATTGGCAACATATTTCTTAACAAATATTAAGATCGACGACACATTTTACGCCAAATATAAATAACCAATCAAGGGGTAAAAATTATTCCTCATCTTTTTGTTTTAGACAGTTTTTCTAAAAATGTATCCACCTTTTCTAATTGAGAGAATATTAATCTGAAGTTTGAAAGTCGATGTTTGTGTACGGAAAAGTAGGCTCGTATAGTTCTAACTGCTTATTTTCCTTAACTTTCGTAATTGACAGAAAGCATTTGCTGCGTAGCAAACATCCATTTGAGGATAAAAATGAAGGTTCAAACGGACAGCCAGCTTGATCAATAGTGTCACGAAATAAAGTGAATTGGCGGCATATTTCTAAAGAACTATTAAGATCGATGACACATTTTACGCCAAGTGTAAACAACCAATCAACGAATTATTCCTCATCTCTTCATTTTAGAAAGTTGTTTCTAAAAATAACTTTTGAGGATAAAAATTTTAAGAGTAACTGACAGGAGGAAGTTAACTTTAAATATCTTCGTGATCCCATCATGAACAAGATGAGGTATATTTTAATTACTTAAAATTGAACTTTTCCCCAGAAGTCTGTTACAGTGATACATTGTTGACAAGGCTCTTATTAACAACAGGAAATCTGCCCTTTCAAAACATGTTTTTTTTACGTCTGAACTTTGTGACGGCTTTTCTTATTCTCTCCGACTTACATCTCTTAATGAAACGTTCATTGTCAGTTTTAATGATGGCTCAAACACAATCAAATCTTTAATAATAAGTTTCATGTCTGGTCTTTACCCCGCCATTTTCTTTATTTAGTATCAATCACACCGCTTAGTCGGTAAATTAACATAATAAAGCGTAGGATTAGAACAATATACGCATTGGTTTTAAAAGGCACAAGCTGTTAAAAGGAAATAAGAAATTGTTTTTAAGAGAATGATATAATAATTTTTTTTATCCGGTTCAATGAAGAAATTTTTGCTAAATTTATTGTGACTTTTTAATGAATCATGGGACAACATTAACGCACTTTTTTTGGGGGGGGGGTGAGCGGGGGGCGGTGTAATTTGCCATAAACTGTAGTAAGACATCCCAAGTAGCACACTTCGTTTCTTAAAGGTTGTAAAATGGTTATTAACGTTGTGGCAACGGATTAAAAACGTTTATAAAACGTTTAAACGTTTTTTGTGCTACCTGGGATTATGTTATAGTAGTAATAACTAGTAGTATAACTGGTAGTTTTGCAATTTTGGAGAAATAAATAAGTATAAGCAAAATGAATAAAATGCTTTAGCACCTTTCCTGGTAAGCCAGGATTCGTGTCAAGCCCTTAAAAAAAATATATCCAATGTTTTTTAGAAAGTTCCAGATTTATTAGAAGAACATGACTCGCTTTATTGGGAAGGTTTCTGAATTCTTCAGGGAGATTATAGGTTAATTTAAGAAAAGCTACTGACATTTAATGGGAAACTTTCCTGTTTTTTCCGAACCTGCTATTGGCAGAAATTAGGTACGTTAACTGTTTATTAATTTCCAGGAACGTCTCTGAAATTTTTTACTGTGCAACATGAGAGGGAGTTTCTTAAATTATGTAGAAGCAATGACATGCAGGTAAAATATAAAAGCAAAATTTCTTTAATGCCGTCAATATGAAACTAGCATTAAAACTTCGCCCAAACTGATAGAAAAACATTCACGCACAAACTTAATGCATGACATTTTTTTCCAAAGATATTTTGTGTACTGGTTACAAACAGTGTTTAATGGACAGGAAAAAAGTTAAAAAAATATCGTGTTAAAAATGATTTTTTTATTAAGGTTTAAAAGATAAGATAGACCCCAGAGGGTACATACTTTTTTTACTAAAATTTTTTTCTGCCTACGATATAATATTTATAAAAACATTTTATAAGAAGAAATAAAAGGAGCAAGTAACATAAATTGGGAAGCTGGGAATAACTTTGAAAACTTAGCTTCTTTTCTTGAGATTGTGAACGATGTCATTTTTGATGAAGGTCATATTAACACTGCTACAGAACAAACTTTACAATGGTCATATGCTGCAATCTGTTAATAATGAATTGAAACAATACCAACCAAGGGCGGATCCAGAAATTTTTCAAGGGAGGGGCGATTGATTGTTCTTAATTTTACCATGCATACCAGTTTACAAATATTGATCACAAAGGTTTCGGACTTCAATTCCAAAACATTTCTGAAAAGAGCTCCAAACCTTCGTTCTCCAAATTCATTAAAACTAGTATAAAATGGCATTTTTAGAACTTCAACGTCGAAAAACTATAGGGGAAGAGTCCCCCAAGGGAGGGACGATCGCCCCCCATCGCCCCTCCCTTCTATCCGCCTCTGATACCAAGGTACTAATTGAACACCATTATTTGGTTGAAATGTTCATTTTGGGGAAATTCAGACCCTTTTTTGGACCGTCCCTGAAAAGGGACGCTAGGCATTAATGGGTTAAAAAAAAGCATACTTATTTACAAAATAGAGAGACATTACCGAATAAGTTGGATCGCTCAGATAACGATAAAAAAATTTGAACTTTGCGAAAACATTTACTCTATTACGTAATGTTACTTCGGCAATTGCCATAATGAAAATTACATAGAAGATAGGAGAAAAAAACAATGCAAAACGATTAGGACATTCGGTGACGAGTGTTTACTTTGGAAACATTTTTAAAAGCGCTCAATACTTTCCTATCCTCCTCCAAGGTGCCTCAGAGAAAATCTCGTAAACATCAATAACCAAAATACAATAAATATTGCTTGCATGATCAAAACAATTTTTTATCTTCGCTTTCTTTTTTTCCTTATTGTTTCATCATATAATGCTTTTGGTTTTGACGAATCGAAAAGTTCAGGATAGCAAAAATAAAAAGATCAATTAACAGCTGCAAATTAACTGAATCAATTATTTGAGAAACGAGATGAGTAAGGTCGCCATTTTTTTCCTTAAAATAGGACGTTAATAATACTAGACATTAGTTTGCATAAAAAAAAATCCTATTTTATAGTTTGTGTATACCACCAAAAAGAAGAGAAATTAACGCTTACAAAACACTTAAACATGAATGACCCAAAATACAATAATTACTGCTTGCATGATCAAAACAATTTTTTGTCTTCGCTTTTTTTTTTCCTTATTGTTTCACCATATAATGTTTGCAGTTTTGACGAATCGAAAAGTTCAGGATAATAAAAGAAAACAAAAATATTAAATAACAGCTGAAAATTAATTGAATCAATTATTTTAGAAACGACGTGAATAGGGTCGCCATTTTCTTCCTCAAAATGGGATGTTAGTAATACTAGACATTTGCTTGTGCGTTAAAAAATCACATTTTATAGTTTGTGTATACTGCAGAAAAGATGAGAAATTAACACTTAAATAAAAATTGATATAGTATTGTTACTTATTATGACAAAAGTTAGCTTGGGTACAATTAGTACTGATTTTAAATGATTTAATACTAATTTTTAAATTGTGAAAATATGAAATTCTGCACTGAAGCTTTCTTTCCATACAGCATGGATGATTAAACTGTTATTTAGTCCGAAATATTCCCACAATAGTTGCTTGAAGGAACAAATAAATAACGGCTGTAGATAAAAGCCCTGAGCCAATCAACCACAACAGTTGCCCACAACATAGTCATAAAATAATAATAATGTGTGAAAATTACGGAAAAAACCCCCGATTAACTGCCTGGTTTACCTTTACTATTCCAAAAAAAAGAAGCAATGCGTCTTCATTTTTCCTGAGCTATTTTTTTTCATGACTTCCTTGTCTTGAGAGAAAACAACTTTGTATAGATGTTGTAGAAAGAGAAAAATTAAAAATGGAAATTCAGACAACTGGTACGACATCTAAATTGTATGCTTTTATAAGTAAAATAATAAATATATACTTTTTAATTTTATTTTCAGTAAAATGGTATGTGTGGAAAAGCTATTCCAATAAATCATATTAACCCATTAATGCCTGACATTTTTTTTCCAAAGATATTTTGTATACTGGTTACAAACTGTTTAATGGACAGGAAAAATAATTAAAAAAATAATAAGTAAAAAATATTTTTTTTATTAAGGAAAGAAACATCGTCCCTTAAAAGTTACGATTGACCCCAGAAGGTACATACTTTTTTTACTAAAATTTCTTTCCGCCTACGATATAATATATAAGAAGACATTTTATAAGAAAAAATAAAATCAGCAATTACATAAACTGGGAAGCTGGGAATAACTTTGAAAAATTAGCTTTTTTCCTTGAGATTGTGAACGATGTGATTTTTGATAAAGATCATGTTAAAACTGCTACAGAACACACTTTACAGTGGTTATGTGCTGAAATCTGTTAATAACGAATAGAAACAATACCAAGGTACTAATTGAACACTATTATTTGGTTGAAATGTTCATTTTGGGGAAATGCAGACCCTCTTTTGGACCGTCCCTAAAAAGGGACGCTAGGCATTAATGGGATAAGTAAGAACTTTTAAGGCTAAGTATTGCGAAAGGCAAAAAAAAAAAAAACAAAGTAAAAGTGTTTCAAAGTAAAATTGTGACGTAGTTTGCCTTATTTTCTTTCCTTGTCCCTTTCCCCTTTTTAGAGAACACAGAAAGTGCCTTACTACTGTTTAATTAATTTTCTACCAATAACTACTGATACAGAACGAACAAAGTTGCACAATTACTACAATCACTGCTTATTTTTTAAATATGAATAACGAAGCTGGACTTACAAAAATAGTGTGAATGTGCTGAATCTTTCGGATCGTGAATCGCAAAATATTCGGAAATCCATATTTTCTTCGGAGTGCCTTCTGAGCAGCGCGTCAATGTGGTTACAATTCATTTAAGACAGAGTCATTCCGACAAATCACGATCACGACTATAACAATGTTATGATGATTAATTCACGATTACAGCTCTTCCTCTAGGAGAAAGCATATGATATAACTAAAATTAAAATAAATATCCAAGGTAATAGTGAGAGTTAAAAGGTGAATTGGGAATTGCGCAGACTTAAGAGTTTAATGACCGACTTGGAACACTATTGGTCTGATATAAATGTTAGTGAATTTGAAAAAAAAAAGGAAACGAAAAGGGGAAGGTAGAATTTTTCAATCAACCAAGTCACTGGATTTAGTGATAAAGAATAAAGAGCAATACATGATGCATTTCCGAAAATAACATATTGTGATACTAAATTTGAGACATATCATTACTTTTAAATGTTAAAAAAAATTTAAGTAAAATTTATTATTTTTAATATCATCGTTATTTATATTGGTTTGTTGTTTTTACTTATAGTTTTATGCGCGGAGCTATAAAATGATAATTTTTAAGTTGGGGTTTTCAGATGAAAAATGTGGATATCAATGTTCCAGCAAAAATGTAAACGAAGTAATGTTTGTTTGTTTGTTTCAAATGGGGCTGCGTTTGGCTTCTTGCCAAAACGAAGTAATGTTAAATTAAAGAAAAAATGAATGTTTTTCAAAATATACGAAAAATAATTGGTAAAAAAAAGAAAAAGAATATCAAAGCAACATTTTTTTTACTTCTATGTTTGATACAAATATACACATTTTTTTTAAGACAAGATTTAGAAAAAATGAGTGATCTTTTTTTCCAATAATTATTTACATAATATGATAATTTACCGAACTTAGATCATACAAAAAATAACTCCGAAAATCGCGAACGGCTTATTATTCTCAATGAGTTTGAGTTTTAATTCGAAGAAAAAGCTTTTTAGTTACCAAAATAAATCACTAACAATACATTTTCTGGTCGTTGTTTTACTCATAAACCATTTAAAAAATGATTTAATTTACTACGTCATGACTAGAATATTTTTTGGAGGAAATGACAGAAAACTAAACTTTTTCTCTTTTCCCAACTCTTTTTTTCTTAATTTTTCTCAAGTATCGTCAACATCTATAAATTTTTAATTTTTAAGAAAAAAAAACAATGTTTTTTTGTAGCTTATACAAGATATAAAGACGCATTTGCCCACCACATCCTTGGAAAGGGAAACTTTTTTTTTAAAGTAAACTTTTCCTTCTTAAAATTAATTTACTTTACGATAATAAAAAAAACGCATGTTAAAGTATCGTAAACATCTATGGATCTTTAGTTTTTAAGAAAGGAATATCATGTTTATTTGGTGCTTTTACAGGATAATATCCCATTTGCCCACAACATCCTTGGAAAAGAAACTTTTTTTTAAAAAGAAACGTTTTGTTTTTAAAATATAAATTTATTTTACGATAAATTAAATTTATTGGAAATGGCTTTTGAAACACAGAATTTTTTCACCACAGACTGCTTATACATTTTTAAATAGATATTTTTTATTTCTCTTCTATTTACGAATTAACAAATTAAACCAGATCCTTAATTGATTATTCGAAAAATGTAATTTTCAGAAGATTCATCAGAAATAATTTTTGGAACGTAGAGTTTTTTTTAAACACATAATGTTTATAATATTTTTAAATAAATATTTTCCTTCTCTTTACGAATTAACGAATCAAACTAGATGTTTAATCGATTATCAGAAAAATGTACGTAATTTTCAGAAGATTCATTAGAAGTGGTTTTTAGAACATAGAATTTTTTTCAATACAGAATGTTTATAGATTTTTAAATAAATATTTCTCTTCTATTTACAAATTAACAAATCAAAATAGATCGTTGATTGATTATCCGAAAAATATAATTTTCAGAAGCTTCATCAGAAATGATTTTTGAAACGTAGACTTTTTTCAACGCAGAATGTTTTTCTTTTATAAATTAACATTTCTCTTCTATTTACGCGAATCAACGAATCAGACCAGTTCTTCAATTAATTATCCAAAAAAGGTAATCTTCAGTAGAGTCATCAAAAAGGATTTTCGAAACATAGAATTTTTTTAGTAAATAATACTCATGTATTTTTAACTAAGTATTTCTCTCCTATTTATGATTTAACAAATCAAACCATATCCTTAATTGATTATCAGAAAAATGTAATCTTCAGAAGGTTCATCAGAAATGATTTTTGGAATATGGAATTTTTTCAATACAGAATGTTTATCGATTTTCAAATAAACATTTATCTTCTACTCATGAATTTACGAATCAAACTAGATGCTTCATTGATTATCAGAAAAATGTAATCTTCAGAAGATTCACCAGAAGTGATTTTTGGAACATAGAATTTTTTCAACGCAGAATGTTTTCCTTTTATAAACAAATATTTATCTTCTATTTATAATTTAACGAATCAGACCAGATCCTCAATTAATTATCCAAAAAATGGAATCCTCAGACGATTCAATAAAAGCACACTCACCTGAAATGGAAACATTTCCGCCTTTAACGTCCGCTTTCGAATAGGCACTTAGGATTGGCCTTGACCTTCTCCGAGCGGCAACATATTGGTGAGGCAGCCAAGACTGAAGTGGCAGAGCATCCCTTGGTGAGCAAGAATATCTATCTGTGGGACAATCTACTGCCTTGGGGTACTACACCAGGTTGGTTTTTGACCTTAACAGAAGCTCCGACGGCTTCTGCAGCACTTGCGTGAGTTTCGTTTCTACGGCGCTTTTTCTACCGATCATGCGTGTTCGATTGTGTTCTCTTGGGAATCAGGTTTATGGAATTCCCGCCAAATTTTTGTTTTTATGCTGATGTTCTTGTTCGGAGGGTTTCCTCTAATTCGATGTCGTCGATGTAATGAAAGTGTAATTAATTTTGGATTGAGGTTTTCTGCGTCTGTTGTTTGTTTTTGAGAAGATGGACTTGGACGGGGGAGACAGGTTATCTATTTGGAGTCACGCTTTCGAAGGAACTAAAAGGAAATCATTTTGTTTTTGTTCTTAAGCAGATTAGGGGATTACGTTTTGGTAAGAATGCGCATATTTTGTTTCGCAAAAAATTATTCATGGGAGATATTTCTTTTGATGAATGCTGTTTTTGCATTCGATTTTTTTTTCTTGATTTCTGCTTTTATGATTAAAACAGCTGGGTAATTTCTCGAATAGTATAAAGCAAGATAATACAAAATTTTCAAAAATGATGGAAAGTAAAAGCTGCTGGCTGTTAAAAATCCATCCACTTCAAGAGCTTCAAACCCATTTCTGCTTTGTAAAAGTGTATAGTTGCTTAATAATTCAACTTAACGAAAATAATTTTCAGCTAGCAGAAAACTTATCGATTGGAGCAGGTATTTTTCTCAAAAAATTACTATTTCCAAATTGGCAATGAAATGCATTTTTAAGAAACATAAAAATGAAATTATCTCAACATCCTCCATTTTCTAAATTTTTCATAAGAGGTTATAACATTAAAACTGCTAAAAATATTTCTTTCAGACAAACTCTTATTTCAATTTCCTTTAAAAGTCACAGATCATTCTAATATTACGTATAATATACAAACAGCCCGGTTATGTCATCCAGAAACTGCAGTTTCGTCCTTGTTTTAGACTCATCAGTCGGGAATACAGTTAAGTCCAGAATAAGGTTGAAACTGCATGACACAACTGGGCTGCCGGTATATTGCATGTAGTTCTGCCTTAGTTCTAGATTCAGGGCGTAACTTACTGCTTAATATCTTCTAATATTATTCACTAGCTGATGTGCCCGGCGTCGCACGGGTTTAAGCGCAACATGCCAAATCCAAGAAAATAAATATATGACTTTCAACTAAGCCCAGTAGAATCATATTTCTTAAAGCTATTTTTTGTGCTCATGCGGTAGATTAACTGGGTGTGAAGAAGAACGTGGAATCAAACTTAAATGCGTTATTTATTTTCTCCGTGTGATTTTCCAAAAAATCATTTTATATTTTCTAACTGTTGCCAAAATTAATTTTCTTTTTATTTAACACAGTATCGATTATTGGCATAACCCATTGGCAAATATCCCATAAACAGGACGTTAAATAACTTAATAAATATGGCAACGGCGAACTATTTTAAGCCCAAAATGTATGTAAACCATTACAAGTAAGAGTTTTAAGCAGATAAAAATAAAAATAAAAAAATGTTTAAAAAAAAACTTGGGTATAAATGAGTCAAAACCCATTTTGGAGTTGGCCGGTTTTGCAACCAGACGACACAAATATTTACTAACAGTAAGCTCATAAATAAAGAATTCAAATTATTACTTTTTGCCCCCCTTGTCAATTTTTGTTGGACCCGTCTCTGTACATGTGTGTGTATGCACTTAAAAGAAAAATTTAAAACAGAGACGAAGAATATAGGAATAGAACTAATGCTACGTGTAGAGTGCATTTTCTGGGAGTCGAAATCAAAGTGTTCCTCCTTCGTTATTGTTACTAATAAAAATAAAACTAGGCGTCAATTGTGAAGTCGGCTTGATTCAAAAGATGCGTTAATTTCACCGTCAAGCTCCATTTCTTTCAAGCTCATCAGACGCGCTTGTTTTAAAAGATAAGATTTATTTTATTTTTCAGTTAAAACTCTTCTGTCAAGAGCTTAAGAATTACACTTCGAGTAGACCGGATGCAGAAAATCAATAGCATTTTGGTAATATTAATAATGGTTATTGCTACTACACTGCCAAAAATGAACTGTTGTTTTTACAATATAAAACTGTCAGCCGAGGTTTCAATTTAAAACTGTAAAATGCACAGCAATAAACTGTAAACCTAGCAGCTTTACAGTTTCCAACAGTAAAGTTCGCAATTTTACAGTTTATTGCCTTAAAATTCAGCTGTATTATACTGTAAAAACTACGGCATAAAACTGGCAGCAGAGGTTCCAGTTTAAAACTAAAATGCCGGTAATAAACTTTGAAGTTAGCAATTTTACAGTTTATTACTGTAAAATTAGCAATTTTTACATTTTATTACTATAAAATTAGCTGTATTATGCTGTAAAACAACATTCTTTTTTTTTTTTTTTTAGTGTTGATCATTTTTTATGAATGTTTCATTTGAGAGCACACATTGTTTGTTTAAGGGGTTACAGTAACTTTCTAACAAATTTCTTTAATTTAAGTGAAAAAGTTAATTCTTTGAAATATTTGTTTCTGCACTTGTTTAACAATCAATAATTTATTTTCAAACAATAAAAATTTTGATAACTTTTTTTGAAAATTTGAAAAATGTAAGAAAATTTCAATTTCTTAAAAACCCTAAGGCTTTTTTGTTTCTGCACTAATTTTAAAATTTCTTTTTGTGAAATGATCAGAAGGATTACCTCAACAAATCTGTGCATTCATTTTCTTATATTTTGATTAGAAAATATTTTGTGACCTTTTATGTAAAAAATTCTTAGAAAATTTTGTTCTTCGAAGTTTAACAAACTCTAAAAATTTTTGTAATTTATAAAACGCTTATTCAATGCACAGTTTTGTTAAATATATTATCCTGAGTGCAAAAAATATTGCTTTAAAGTGATATCTTTTGTAGAAAAAATTCCTTAGCATTTCCAGTAACATAGAAACACTAAAAACTGATCACCGAGAAAAAGCACTTTAAAGTTTGGCTTTTCCATTAGAACACATAGCATGCATGCCCTAAAGTCGCTCATAACTTTTTAAATAATTTAGCTAGAACAATGCTGTTTTTTCTGAGTGTTTTAAATATCTTTTACTTTTGAAATAAGGAATAAAATTTTTTTTGGTCTTTTGGTCATTTTTGAGGTACTGTAACCCCTTAATTAATGTTATGTTTTAAGCACGTTACAATGAAAAAGAAAGCTTCAGCATTTGCATTAAATTGAGTAATGAGATAAAGCTTTGTTTCTAATCTAAATATTTAACCATCATAATCTTGCAAAATTTTTAGTCAGAAGGGAAAAACTAACAACTCCTCAAAAATGTAATCAAATGTAATCGTCCGCGAAAAGATGCCTATGACTCTTAACCCATTGATGCCCAAGTTTTTTTGAACTTTTTTTTTTTCTGCTTAAAACTCTTACATGGAATGGTTTACATTCATTTTAGGCGTAAAATAGTTCGCCATTGCGATATTTATTAAGTTATTTGACGTCTTATTTATGGGACACTGGGCAGATATGTGAGCAAAATACGACCTTACTTGACTTGACTTTTGCAAAGTAACCTTACAAAAGGCATCTCTGATCAATTTTAAGCAAATCATTTTAAAATAGTTTAATTTTATGAAAAAGAAAATCGCAAAAAAACACTTACTTTCTGCGGCTACCCATATTGCCTCGTTGCTTGACTAATTTGTTTGAAAATAGCTGTCACTCTGATGTCCAACTAATGGTTCTATCTGGTTTTCTCATGAAGAAGGACTATTTAACTTGAGAAAAACAGCTTTAGTAAAATGATATACTCATTACAGGTTTTTTTATGCAGTAACTAACAAGCGTCCTGTTTTTTGGCTACTGGGCATAAATGGGTTAAACACACAATTTTAACTCATTAATGCCTGACATTTTTTTTTCCAAAGATATTTTGTATACTGGTTACAAACAGTGTTTAATGGACGGGAAAAATAATAAAAAAATATTACGTAAAAAATAATTGTTTTATTAAGGAAAGACAAATCGTCCCTTAAAAGTTACGATTGACCCCAGAGGGTACATACTTGTTTTACTAAAAAAATTTCTGCCTACGACATAATATTTAAAAAGACATTTTATAAGAAGAAATAAAATCAGCAATTAACATACACGGGGAAGCTGGGAATAACTTTGAAAACTTAGCTTTTTTTCTCGAGATTGTAAACGATGTCATTTTTGTTAAAGATCACATTAAAACCGCTACAGAACACACTTTACAATGGTTATGTGCTGCAATCTGTTAATAACGAATTGAAACAATACCAAGGTACTCATTGAACACTATTATTTGGCCTAAATGTTCATTTTGGGGAAATTCAGACCCTTTTTTGGACCGTCCCTAAAAAGGGACGCTAGGCATTAATGGGTTAAACCTTATGAGTGTACCGAGTGATATACAGAACAAACAAATGATACGAATGGACATATTGTAAATACTTGTACGGTAGTTTGTGTGTTTACAAGGATTATTATGACCTATTGATGTTTTCTCATAAATTACTTTTTTCAAAAGTTTGTAGTCACATATTTTAAAATTTAAAAACTTGCCATTTCTTGTAGCTAGACTTGTTTTACCCATTAATGCCTGACATTATTTCCAAAGATATTTTGAAAAACTTGTAACACGGCTACAGAACACGTTTTACAATGGTCATGTAATGCAATCTGTTACTAATGAATTGAAACAATACCAAGTAATAATTGAACACTATTATTTGGTTGAAATGTTCATTTTTGGTCAATTCAAACTTTTTGGAAAGTCCCTAAAAAGGGACGCCAGGCATGAATGGGTTAATAAAGAACGAAAAACTGGTTTAATTTTTTCCCTAATAACGCCCGTCGCAACGCATTTTTGGTTGTCCTGCCCTTCGCAATAGCTACATTTGATAAGTTTTAAATCCACCGCTGCTCACATTATGATTATTTCTGTAAAAATAATCTTCTCCGTTCCATATCTGAAAATAATAGTTAATCCCTCCACGAATTTCAAACATACTATTTATAGATTACTTCGATTCTACTGTTGCCAAAGACATAATCGAACGAAAAAAACAAATAAATAAAATGAAAGATATTTTATAAAGATTTTGCTAACGACATTTTAACTTCGACAATTTCCTGCACGATCCTCCACAAACAAGGCAAAGATTTAAAACTGTTCCGTTTTCTTCCCCGGGGAAAAAAGGGAAACGGGATATCCGATTAGATCATCTGCCTGCACGTCATCCCCCGAAAAATGTTGTAGACATGGTTTCGCTTGAGTATAAAGTTACAAACACGCTCAAGAAAAGTGACATACTTTTGCTCTGCTAATGGGACGTCTGCACATGAAAATACAAAATCATATCCCATCCGGGAACAAATTAAGCTATTATGCTTACACCAAAATGAAATCGCGTGCTTTCAACTTGAACAGCGACGAGAAGTTTATGTTTGCTTTTAAGATGGTGAAGTAGATTTTGAGCCAGAAAAACACTCACTGAAAAGGGTTTTAATTGCTCTCCAGTGCAGGGGTGCCTCCCCCCCCCAATCTCAATGTCGCAAATCCGCCCCCCCCCCAAATTTTCACAACCCTCTTGCGCTTTTTATTTCTATTTTAAACCCTCTTTTTTATTTTATTTATTTTTTACATATTATTTACTAGCCGGGTACCCGGCCCTGCCCGGGTTTCTGTGGGTGTAGGGTGGTTTAGTGAAACTCATTCATAAATTTCCCAACACAAAGTGCATATCTATAAACATAATGGCTACTTCTGTAAACAATAGCTATGTTATGGATAAACTATAAAAAAATAATGCAAGCTAAAAAAAATAGCAAGCTACAAATCATGTTTGAGTAAATAGGAAATGTTATAAGCTTGGTATATTAAAATAAATACATATTTACAGTATCAATCGCACTGAAATTAACCATTTACAAATATTGCTCGTTAAATAAGTCCCATTATTAGTTTCTATCCTCGTGACAACATTGGTGAGGTGAAAACTTCTTATGTACCTAATTGAGAAATTTTTTTGACTATAAACACTTTCTATTCTCTAACTATTGCCAAAATCAATTTTTTTTTATTTCACCCGTTAGCGATTGTTGGCTCAGATGAATATAAAAATCCTTAGAAGGCAATAAATTCCATACTTACTCCAGAGAAGCCTTGGTTCAAAATTTTCAATATAATTACAATCAATATTGTTGCTGCATGGCACCAAATTTTTGCAACAATGGGTTGAAAATTTAATCATTTAATGGGGAAATAAAATAAAATTAACTGTTTTCCATAATAACTTTTTTAAACTAAGCTTTTTAGAAATAAATTATAGCTTATCCTGCTCCCTGTTACTGTAGCTATCTACGGTGAAAAAATGGTTAAAATCGGTTCAGTAGTTTGGAAGATTACCCCGGACATACGTTTTCAAAAGTAGTCTTTTATGTATATAAATTTATTTTTTAAATACTATTTATTTATATCTTTAAATTATAACTCATTATTTTACATATCATTAATTTTTTTAAAGCTCGAATTATGCGCAGAATAGAATCGCTTTTCTTCCCTTCCAGAGATTCCCAGCGCACACACACGCCCTCACAAAAAATAACTAAATAATTATCTCTACTAATAATAAAGCTGAATGTGTTTCTGTCTGTCCTTCTTTCTGTCTGTCTGTTACGCGCGTAGCGCCAAAACCGTTCGGTCGATTTTCATGCCACTTGGCACAAAATTAGTTTGTAGCATGTAGTTTTGCACCTCGAAGCGATTTTTCGAAAATTCCATTTCGTTCTTTTTCTATTCGAATTCTTAGCGGAAATTCGATAAAATAGGGAAGAAATATTTCACACACATTTTCAAGTCTTATGTCATTCGAAAGCTTGGAATTTTCTGCACAAAATGAAGTTTTTTCGAAGTTTCTACGATCATCAGGAGAGCTGTAACAATTGTTTTTAGAATCCCGAAATTCAAGGCTTACCTTCAGTAAAGCAAGCCAAACGATTCTAAAATGGTTCAGCTCGATAATAAAATTTGTTTGAAAAGAGAGATGAAAAGAATTATTTTATCAACGGAAATCAACTTTTCATGTTGTTACTATGGTTACGTGTTCATACTTATTTTTGTTTCGTTCTTTTTCCAGGGTTGCCAGACGTAGTATTTTTGATTCTACGGTAGTATTTTTTCGGCCCAAATAAGGAGCGTAGTATTTTTCTGGCAACCCTGTTTCCAATATACTAATGACTTAATTAAAAGATTTGGCGGATTTTTTTTTTTTCATTTTCATAGATTTCGCATTTCAGCAACATTGATTTTGGCAACGTTTGGAAACAGTAGTATTTTGTAATATTTTTTTAGAGGAGGTATAGTATTTTTTGTTCCAATTCTCTGGCAACCCTGTCTTTTTCCCGGTGAAGATGCTTTGGGACCCTGCTTGGCGCGTTTTCAAAAAGTCAACTACGCAAAATAGCTAGGGTTACCACGCTTGGCGCGCCTATCGTTCATTTAGCGAGAAAAGGGTACCTAAAGCACAGATTAACGAAATATTGTATCAATTTCGATATTGCATCGTTTTTTTAAAGTGTTTCGTTTCGGAAAATGTATTGTTTTGTTTTTTAAGCTGGGAAAGAAAACTTTCTTCTTCTTTTAAACTTTGGTAAGATTTCTGTTGGTTTCTGTTATCAACAAAACTGTTCTTATTTTCTCTTTTGGCTTATTTTTGTCCATCTCCCTTGGGGTTGCATTCGAATGTTCTAAGGGGGTGTTTTACCCCATTTATCGGGTAAATCAGTGTTTTCAATGCAAGGTGATATGAATTGGTTAACAAAAGTGATATGAATTGGCGCGACCACTTGGCGATATATCGCCAAGCTTTTGATCGCCAAATATTTGACGCCAAATTGGCGAATTTTTTTTTTTTTTTTTGATTTAGGTTCAATTTGGCGCTGTTGGCGATATTCAGAATCTCTCTCTACTCTATATCTAAAGCCGACACGCTACACGAGAGTGCGCGAGTGAGTGAGGGTCTACTCTGTCGCGTCGCGTCTATTCTGGTTCTCACACACACACGAATTGTGTAAACTTTTTTGCATAGTGGTCTACACTACAACCTAGTGCGAAGAGGCAGAGGGAGGGGCATTACAGCACACTCCAAACCCCCAGACCCCTTTCGACAGACCCCCCGCACCAACACCCGTGGCTCACTCCCGCGCGCCTCGCGAGCAGAGAGAGACTCTATCTACTTAAGGCACTCACACTCAGAGAGCGTGCTACTAGAGCGCACCTATACTCTTTCCGCCCACTCGCCCTCGATGCTCTCACTCACACAAAACCATCTTTTAGCACTTGAAGTATATAGGTGATTGTATTAAAATAAAATAGACATTTTTCTGATATATCATTTTGTTTTACTTGATTCTGTTTTTGTTTTGTTTATGGGCTTTGCCGCGCGGGTAACCTAGTATAGTATAAATGAATTTCTTTACATGTCTTATATATGAATGGTAGTATTTAAATTTAAGTTTAGAGTAAATTGTTTTTTTTTTTTTAGGTTTTATTTGAAAAAATAAAAAAATTTATTTTTGGACCCACTACCATATCTCACCTGCATTTATCTTTATATTTCAGTTGGAATTCTGAGTGATTACATGCTATTTGTGAGTAGGGAGGAGATGGAAGGGGAAGAGGGTATTTATATGGGAAACTGGGAAATTGAAGGAGTGAGTGTGTGAGGATATGTGTGAGTATATGTTATCAATGGGATTGAGGGAATAGTTAAAGAGTAAATAGGGGTTGTTTGTAGAGTAGTGTAAGAGTGTGGTTATGAAGTAGATGATTGTGGTTGGGATAATAGGGGTGAATTGGAAGGTTAGGGTAGGGATTTGGGGATGGGGGAGGTGTGGGGTAATGTTTTTTGGGGGGATATGGGAGTTGAGGGGAATTTGAATAGGGAAGAGTTGTTGGGAGATTATGGGTTTTTGGTAATTTTAAGTGGTAGGGAATTTTTGTATTAATAGATTTATATATTTATCTGTAGTTATAAGAGGGTGAGTGGGTTTCGGTGATGTGGGAAAAAGGTTGTGTGAAGGTAGATGTTAATGTGATATAGTGAAAGTATTGACGTGTGTGAGAGTGTGAGAAGAGTAGAGAGGATATGTGTATTGGGGGAATGGTATTTTTTTTTTGTATCTATATACATCTATATCTCCAGGGTTTGGGTGATATTGATGAAGGAGGATAGGGTAGGTTATGTTGATAATGTATATGTTTTTGTGTTTGTTGGTGGGGGTATGGGTTTTTATTGGGGAGGTGTGTTGTGGGTTTTGTGGGGTGGGTTGTGTTGTTGTGGGGGGGGTTGGGGGGTTGGTGGTGGTGGGGGTGGGGGTGGTGGTGGGTGTTTGGGAGGGTGTGGGGAGGTTTGGTTGTTTGGGTGGGGGTTGGGGTTTATGGGTTTTGGGTTTAGTTTTTGGGGTAGAGTGTTGTTTTTTAGGTTTGGGTGGGTTTGGGGTGGTTTTTGGTAGGGTTTTTGTGGGTGGGGGTTTTTTGTGATGATGGATGTGATATGTATTGGGGTGGGGTTGAGGTGTAGTTTTTAGGGTTGGTTGGGGGTGATGGTTGTTTGTTGTAGTTTGGTGTGTTTTTGGGGTTTGGAGTGGTGGGTATGTTGTTTAGGTTTTGGGTGTGGGGTATGTTGTTTAGGTTTGGGAGTTGGGTAGGGTTGGTAGTTGTGGGGGGTATGTGTTTAGGTTTTGGATGGGGTGGTGTGGGTGTTTAGGTTTGGTTGGGGTATGGTGTTTAGGTTTTGGAGTTGGGTATGTTGTTTAGGTTTTGGAGTTGGGTATGGTGTTTAGGTTTTGGAGTGGGTATGGGTGGTAGGATGGGGTGTGGGGTTGTTTGAGTTAGAGGAATGGTGGTGTAGGTTTTTATTAGGGTTGGTGGGATAAGGGTAGAGAAGGGTTAAGATGGTGTTAGGAGTGGGTGTGAGGGAAGAGAGTAATAAGGGTGTTGGGAGGTAGTTTAAGGAGTTATTTGTAAGTTGTTTGGAATTTGATTGGAAGATAGATGTGGTTTTGGAGGGAGAGGTGTGGTGGTTGATTTGTATTTGGGGTGAGATTTTTTGAGTGAATTTTGTAGTTGAAGAGGTTTGATTAGGGTGGTATGGGGGTGTTGTGAGGGTTTATTTTTTTTGTGTAGTGTTAAAAAACTACAAACAGGAATGTTGGCTGTTGGAAAATTTCCTTCTGTAAGAACAATAAAGAAATAAAAAAAAGTATTGCGAAGAAAGTGTCAGTAAAACTCGCCAAGTATCACGAAATATTCTTTGACTTCTTAAGATTTTCAGTCGAGTCTTACAACTCGAATATTCTTCTATCTCGAAGCTTTCATTACGTCCCAAAATCTTGAGAAGGCCTGAGTTAACTTCCTATTATTCGAATTACCAATAACTCAAAGTTTTTTTTGCCGGTCTTTTGGGACTTTGAGTTATTGAGACTCGATGCTTTGAAAATAATAACTTGATATATAAAATGACTTAAAAGTTAACATTGTTTCACGTCTTTATTACACCCAAAAAAGGTTAAGTTTCTACAGCTAAAATATTTTTCTATACTACAATGCAAAGTTTCTTGACACTGGCGTCGTGACGTCAGCCAATGAAAAACGAGCTAGATAAAACGTCACAACCTACTTGGCGAATTAGATGAGATCCTTAACTGCTTGTGAGCTCTTATTGGCTCCGCGTGTAGTGACGTTTATTATCAACTAAAGTTGTTGTGAAGTATAGACAATCCTAGTTTTCAGTAATCCGAGGTAGTGTGAGCCCCAGTTAATTCTATTTTCTAGACTCTTCTCTAAAAGCAAAAAAAAAAAAAACCTATCACCTGCCTAGCAGACAGTATCAAATTGTTTCTCTCAAACTACGAAGTATTATACTTATTTAATTTATAGCTATCAATATTTCAATTCGACGATTTTAAAATCAACACGTTTTTTTCAATATAGAAGAATGCTAATTTCAATCCGAACAGAAGTTCCTTGGTCTATCTGTTGCATCTGAGGCTAAAACTATTTGTTTACAAAAATATTCGAATTTTAATCATTATCAAACAAAACGAAATAAAAATACAATACAACTGAGAAAAGAAAAAATAACTTACTTTTATAAACACCTGCATCAAATAATAATAATAACATAACAAAAATTTATAAAGAGAAGTCTAGCTGCTTCTTTGTGAGAAAAATAAAACGCTTTGATTTTATTTTACTTTGATTCGGTCAATTTAACTCCTTTGAACTCCCCGAAATGCACTTTGGTTTTCTATGATTTAACTTCTTTTCAATCTTGCAAAAAATTTCTAAAAACACATTCAGAATCTCTGCAATTTCCTCACTTTTTCGGTGCTAAAAATAATTGTTAGTGTTTTGTAGATAAACGCGTTTCAATTAATGCTGCGTTCAAATCCTCTCCGAAATTTTGGAAAATCAATCCAAGAGATGCTTTTCCTCTTTTTTTTTTTTTTTTTTTGAAAAAATAAATATTGAAGCTTTAATTACTTTACAAAAAAATTCATCTAAAAATGAAACTTTTATTATTTAAAAATTACAAAATCACTGCTGTATCAGTAGTATTTATTTTTTTCTTAGTTGCGAATATTATTTCTTACAAAACGCAGCATTTTCCTTCAGATTTTGAAAAACCTAACGCCAACGAAACTATCTAAGCTCTTTAAACTTGAAAGGGCAAAACTCTCTATTTATTATTGGCAAAAAATAGGAATTTAAGAAGTACTGATTCGAATGCGCGTTTTTGAGCACATAGATGGATTCTTTTTGAGCTCTAGAAAAGACATAGATTATTTAATAGGGATGTAAGCAAATTACGTAGTGCACCATATGCAAAAAAAATCTCTTTATTAAATAGATCCGTCGGTATATTTGCTTGATCTTTTATATTTGCTTTAAATAACTTATTGTAGCAAAAATTAATAGAGCAAATTGTGAAACCAAATTTTTTTGATCGGATAGATTTTACGAGAAATGTCTTTGGTAAAACTCTCCCAGAAACAAAAGTCTGGTAACGGCCCTGACAGAAAACACTATGTTTGTTGAAATTACGGAATCTAAGTAGTTGACACCCGCTTAAGTCGACAATTCTCGTAGTTTCTCGGGGTGTCGAATAAACGAGGTTCCGCCTAAATACAGTGCAGCGTAAATATATTCACTTATGCGACGACCCAAGGGACCAACAGAAAAAGGCGCATTACTGAGAAAGACGCATAAGCGAGCAAGCCAATTAAAAGGTCTAAAACGCAACATAAGTTCTAATGAGAGCATAAGTAAGAATGTTTCTATAGAAAAGGGACATATTACTACGGTTTGACAATAATTGTAACGTAACTATAATAGTGAAGAGAAAACGAAAATTGTAACGTACCTAATCACAAATTGTTCCCTTCAAAACGATACATAATAGATAATTGTCCCTCTCCGAACTCTAGTTCATGCGGAAAAAAGGGCTTCCGTGAGCAGTAAAGGCGCAAGCTTAAACAGGAACGCGAAGAAACACGCTTAGTTTTTAAAGAAAATAAATTAATTTTTTACATTTTACGAAAAATGCGGCACCTAAATGAAATATTTATCTTTGGAGCGACGCATAAACGACCCAGGTAGCACAAATAACCATTAAACGCTTTATAATTGTTTTTAAGCGGTTGTTACCACGTTAATAATCATTTTACAACCTTTAAAAAACTAAGTGTGCTACTTGGGGAATTATATTATCAATATTATGCTATATAATGTGCTGGGGACCATTGAAAATCGTCGTATAAGTGAAAAAGGATCATAAATGAGGCTGCGTATAAGCGACAGTTCACTGTATATTAAAATACCACACCATATGAAAATTTCTAGAAATTACCTGACTTAAAATTGATGTTGTTTCCTATTACTAATTAAATTGGTATAAAGAAGACATCCGTATATGAACTCCTATTAGAAAGACTAAACATCGAGTTGTTTTCGAACACTAGCACGTGTATCAAACGGTGGTTAGATCTTCTGGAAGTCAGTAGGGTGGGAAAATGCAAAATTATTATTTGTGGTTGTTTTAAGGTTCGTGACCAATGCGTTTATGCAGTCTAGAATAACTGAAGGCCATATTGCACAACCGCTTGTTTTGTCGGCCTTTTTTTTAACAAAATCTTTAAAAAACTCTCAGCAAACTGTAATTACTTGTGTGGTTTTGTGAAGTGCTAAAAGTCAGGAAAACATGAAAACTTCACCGCAAGAAGGTTTGGGTTTCATATTGAGGTACTGTCGGCCCCGCTTAAACGAATATCGTCGGTTCCAAGAAATATTATTCGATTACGCGAGGTATTTGTTTAAGCGGGACTTTTAACATTGCGTCTATAGCATTTGTTCCCGAATGCCTTATTATTATAAGTTGGGTGTTCGTTTATCCGTTATACGATAAAGCGGAGCCGACAGTATTATGAAGAAAAATATTATCTTTCATTATATGCAAGACATCTCCGACCAACAGTCATCAAGACAACATTTTACGTTTTCGGTAAAGATGAACAAAAACGATACCTATTTTGTGTTATTATTTTAAGACTGTGTTCTTGTTTCTTTTTTTTAAATCAAAAGACATGCATTGCAGTCTTATTGGAAGAAAATCCGTTGTTTAATTAATCTTTTAAACTTTTTTTCGTGCTTCCTGATTTTTTTGACAAACTTTTAACTGTCTTCTTCCAAACCAAAGGTGCTCATTTCAAAGTCCCAGGGTTTTATCGAAGGGTATGAAGTGTAAAATTGCTCTGTGCTAAGATGAGAGCAAAATTAATTTGAAATGTGATCGATTGTTCTTTCGTACTTTTTTTTAGTAATCTGTGGTGCATAAATACTAATAAAAGACATTGAATAACAGTGTTTTCAAAGGTAAAACAATTAAAATTTACGAAAAGCATGTTTGACCGTCAGTACGCATTTTCGTACAACTACCAGTCTTTTTTACTGTCTTACTTATATATAGTACTTATAAAAGAAATTCTTTGAACGCTTGTTGGCAAGAGATCTCAATCGTCATGTTCGTCTCTCCTCAGAAGTTAAGAAGGGAGACAGTTAAAAGATAAAAACGCCTTGACAAAATTTTAATTCTTCAAAATTGCAAACCTCATGTTCAAAAACTGCAATATCCCGTCTAGGCTCTCTACTTTTCTTATTCATAAAAACTTTGTCATGTTTTGAATCCCAAGCGTTTTATCTTTATTTATCTCGCAGTACTTCAAAGATCATTGATGTTTATGACTAGAAAAGCCACATATCACAGATGAAATGGAAGAAACTATTGGTTTACAGAAATTTACCTGTTTTTGGCAGAGTAACATATTTTTAAGTATGCTAAACCTATTTGGATCATTTTTGGAAAATAGTAGCTCGTCTGTTTATTTGTGTCTGCATGTATCTCACCGCATATTCGGGGAAGCTCTTACTCAAAACGCAATGAATGGTCTCGAACAAAATTTGTGTACACATGTACAGTCATAGAAAAAAAAAACGAAACACTCGCTCGTATTCGAAGACTATTAACACTAGAGACACGCGTACTATGTTATTTTTTCAGAAATAATGTGTTCTACAAATTTCTACTCTGGTAAAGTGTTGTTAAGGGGTCGTCTTTAGATGAAAACCGGGAGCAACTTTGAAATTTTCTATAAAAACCCCCTTTTTATCGCATATTTGTGATCAGCAACATTATTTAACTTTGTATACCAAATTGTTTTAAATTTGCTCCAGCAGTTGCTTCACAATTGAACTGAGAAAAAACCGTCCCGTAATGTTAAAAATATGTTTGATACTTGGGCATATAATACCTAAACCACGATAGGTACGGCAAAGTTTGTTTTTATACATCAAAGTATGAATCAACTCAACAATAAGAATGTCATTGACTTCCTCTCAGATAAAATTTTGAATTTTTTATGAATTATGAAATTAACATTTGAAAAAATGATGATCTGGAACCATATAATATTTTGATGGAAAAACAATCAAGAAGGAGTTTCAAAGGAGAATCCAAAATGGGAGCTCAAAATATCCAGTAGTTTTTAAGATATGCTAAAAGAATCATTTTTAGAGATCATATACAACTGTGCAAACTGAAACCAAACAATAGCAAGGAATTTCTATGTAAAGAAAAAGGAATACGTTTATCCACCAGTTGCAGAACATGCTCAGCGTTTTTATCAACTTATATTAAAAACCGAGTATCTATCTTTCTTTCTTTCTTTCTTTCTATCTTTCTTTCTAACTATCTATCTATGTCACGCTTCTTTCTCCTGAACGCCAAAGAACTGAAAGTCGAACCAGGTAACGATAGGTAGGTAATTTTTCAGGCTTCATTAGTTTCAATTTATATAATTATACGATTTTAATTAGCGAAGATATCAATTAATAAGTAGTCAAGTTTAAAGCGATTAAGTCTAATAAATGATTAAACTTCCAAGACATTTTTTCTTACCGTTGCCATTTTGAATTAAAACGTTAATTAAATTATTGAACTATTTAAAATTCCAAGATATTTATTTCTTTCCGTTGCGATTTTAAGGCAGGAATTCAAGTGAAACACGGACGATCGCAACTCACCAATGCAATTGCAAATTCCAAAATTTGGATTCAAGTGAAACGAATTCACTTGAATTCGACTTACAGTAGCGGTTGCAATATGCGATCGCCTCGAAGCGACTGCAATGGTGTTTCACTTGAATTCGGCCCTAAATTAAAACGTTAATTAAATTGAACTTTTTAAAATGAAAGAGTGTTTTTTTTTCCATTGTCATTTTAAATACGTGTTATAACAAAGTTCTAACAATTGTTTTTATTCTAATTATTAATGACATATTTTTTCTCAGGTACCATTTTGAAAATGTGTTTTTAAATAAAATTGCAATTGCTGTTTTTAGAAGGGACTTTTTCTGGCTGCGATCCATAAGTAGTCAAATTTAAAGCGAATGTTTAATTAATAAGTAGTCAAATTTAAAGCGATTAAGCCTAATTAATGATTAAACTTCCAAGACATTTTTTCTTACCGTTGCCATTTTGAATTAAAACGTTAATTAAATTATTGAACTATTTAAAATTCCAAGATATTTATTTCTTTCCGTTGCGATTTTGAATTAAAACGTTAATTAAGTTGAACTTTTTAAAATGAAAGAGTGTTATTTTTTTCATTGTCATTTTGAATACGTGTTATAACAAAGTTCTAACAATTGTTTTTATTCTAATTATTAATGACATATTTTTTCTCAGGTACCATTTTGAAAATGTGTTTTTAAATAAAATTGCAATTGCTGTTTTTAGAAGGGACTTTTTCTGGCTTCGATCCAAATATTAAAAGAACTTTTTCGTTTAGAATTTTGCAATTAATTTTACCGGAAGAAAGCGGTTTGGAAATAATTGTTTTTGGAAAGGAATTTTATTTGTAATTTAGGGAGAGTGCTAAGTATGCGCTACTTGACATCGTCTTTATTTTTGAGGAAGCATGTGCAAATAATTCGATTGATTCTTTGATGCAGGAAAGCTTTTTAGCGAGCCGCTTTAGCGGGGAGTAGTTTATTAAACTTTTCCTTGGTACTTTAAAGGCGAGCCGCCTTGGCGGCGAGTAGTGAATTGAAACTTTCCTCGCTACTGTAAAGGCGAGCCGCCTTGACGGCGAGTAAACTGTTTAAACTTTCCTCATTTCTTTAAAGGCGAGTCGCCTTGGTGGCGAGTAGTTTTCTCAAACTGCCTTCACTACATTACAGCCCGTGCAACGCCGGGCTACGCAGCTAGCATAGTATTTAATTTTCAACAGTAATAATATGTTGAAAGCGAAGCGGTTAATTAAACTGCTAAGTATATTTTAAAACTGGTAGACAATCCAATTTTTTGTCCATTAGTGAGAAGTCTGCTTTCATGTAACATATAGCAATTCAGAAAACTTTTTACATCGACACTTGATTTTCATAGAAAACTGTGGTATCTCGGAAGGTTATTCGGAATAATCTATGACGTTTAGACTTTTTTTTAATTCTGAGCCACGGTTTTAACATTATTGCTAATCCTAATACAGTAGTTTCTATAAATACAAAAGGTTACTTTTAAATTGTAACCTCTCTCCAGAAGGTATGTGCTGCATAGGTTAGTGCGTAGCTAAAAGTATGCATCTATCTTTGTTTAATCAAAAAGACAGAATGTTACATTTCCCCTTGAACTCTTCACAGTAGAGTTTTCTCTTCCAAGTTTCAAAAAATATTATAGCTTTAACAAATCCCGAGAATTTTTAATTAATTCGAAAAGCAAATGTAATATTGAGAGTAGCTTTAGGTAATTTAATCGAAAAAATATGATTTGTCTACTCTTCGTAAATTTCGGCCTTGAAAGTAGCATTTTAAATATGGTGGTGGTCGCTACATCTTTGTTCATTCATAATTTTTGTTCTGCTCCTAAAGTAATGCCGTTTGGTACCCAGCTTACTTTTGGCGCCCTGCGCCTAATTATGTAACCAAATGTAGGGGCTCCCATTTGAAAATTCAGACTTTGTGTTCATTTCACTTTGTATATGGCTCCTTATCAAAATTTTACTCACGTAGTGTAAAAAATAAAAACACTTTAATCCATGTCAGAAGACATCTTTCTTTTGTTCTTTGCAAATATAGCAGCCCAATATTTCAGAGTGTTTCGTTTCTTTTTTCTATGACTGTACTACCAATGGAAAAAATTTAAACACTTATTCGTATTCGAAAACTATTAACACTGGAGACACGTGTATGGTGTTATTTTTCAGGAGTATTGCACATTGTCGTTAAAGGGTGGTCTTCATAGTAAAATGTGTATCAACCTCAAAACTTCCAATGAGACCCCCCCCCCTCTTTTTTTAATGCACTTTTGTGGTCATCTTCATGATTTAACGTTTGTATAACTTTGTTTAATGTGATCCAGCCGTTGCTTCACGAGGGATTAAGAAAAGCCATATACCATAATTTAAAAAATATGCTTGACACTTTTGCATATAATACCTAAACCACCTTATGTACGGCAAAAGATACAGTAACCCCTCGTTAAATCGCGCTTTTCGAGGGACAAGAAAAAAGCTCGATATATCCGAAAGCGCGATATAACCGAGGTCATTTAAAATATAGTTTTCTATCCAGCACGCAAGTAAATTATACGTACAAGGTCATTCCATAGAAATGTCAACCTCAGCCTAAAAAAAAAAGTACCTTAAAGACTTAACTGTGACCTATCATTTTATTTAACATACTTTCTAGTATATGAATCTAGCAAAAATTTTGAAAAATCCTTTTTGGTGTTTATGTTGGAGCTCTGTAAGTACATGGCTGCAGAAAAGTCTTAGAAAACGCTAAAAACATTGGTCATTGTTTTCGTGCATAATGTTAGAATTTCTGTGAATTTTTAGAACTACGTTTCTTTTGAAAGTTTGGAGTTATATCTGATTGAATTAACAGCTTTTTTCATTCAGTTTATAAGATAAGCATTTTAATTATCTTCATTATTTCACTTTCTTATTTTATGTTACGTTAGTCACAAAAATGCAATGTTTTCTATTTTAAAACTGAACTAAAAATAATTAAATACCATAGCTCTTTATTTTCTTATGTCTATATCATATCTACTTGAAAATCCTAAAAGATTTATTTTAGATATATTTAATAAAAAATATTAGTGTGACTAACGTAACATTTTAGGTGTGTGACTAACGTAACAGTTTGAATGTGACTATCGTAACAGTTTAAATGTGACTATGGTAACAATTAAAAAAAATATTAATGCAGCTTAAAGCTTAACTATTTTAGTGTTTATTTAAATTTCCAGTTAAGAGTAAATAAATATATCAAATTAATTTGAAATATTTGAGGCAAAATAGCTCCTTTGACTGCTTCAGAACGGAAAAGAAGAAGTCGGGCGAATAAGAGTCTCTATAAAATTCAGATGAAAGAGAAATGTCAAAAACATTGATGAGTTCTTCACGAAAAAACACAATTTCGGGTATGAAGCTAAAAGAGGAAGAAAGAGAAGCCTCAAAATAATTAATAAGTAAGTGAGTTGCATTTAATGGTTGCAAAGAAACAAACTCCAATTTCCTCCATATCTGCAGAATCTCTTTTTCTCACAAGGCAAGCACCGGAAAAGGTAAAGAAGAAATTTTTATAGAAAAAAGCTTTAGCCAACAGTCCCCGAAAAAAGTTATATCTATCCAAAAGCTGGCATCAGGTATAGCAGCTAATATAGGAAATTCTAAATCCCACAGACACTCGTTAAGTTTGTCGGATAATACAAAGAAATAAGTCCTCTAATTTTATAATAATGTGATAATTTCGTGATTTTTTTCCCACAAGAAAGATGTTAAATCTGTAAAGAACTTTGTTGCCAACAAGAGAAATAAGCTACAAAAGGGTTTGCCTATGTATAACTTAGAAGAAATCTATCAACTTTATAAAAAAACTAATAAGAATGAAAAAACTGGTTTTGAAAAAAATTGCGAATTAATTCCAGGAAGTTCAAACATTGGGTTCTAAACATCAAAAATGAGAGAAACAGGTCAAAGATTTGAATGGCCCAAACCTAATAATATTCAGTTTGCAAAAGCTAAATTTTCTTTGACAGACTCAATTAAGTTAAAAGGGAGCCTTCCATTTACAATTTCTTACCTCAGAAGAAATAAATAAAAAAATACATAAAATTAAAAAAAATAATAATAAATTTTTAAATAAATAAAAATATGCAACATAATAAGTTTTAAAAAAGGAAAAAGTAATGTAATTATCAATAATATTAGTCATAATAAATTGTATTTAATTTATCTACTGTTTGTTATTCGATGGTTACGTTAGTCACGTTACGTTAGTCACACTCCATTTTCAGCAAAAGTGACACTTAAGACTAAAAAAATTCAAAATTTAATAAATGTGATATATATTTTTAAAAGCTAGCATTCCATATTTTTCAAATATATCAGCCAATTTTTTACACTTGCTTAACTTTCAGAAATTTTTGCCTCATAACATGAACATTATTTTCCAAGGTTGCAAAGATGTTACGTTAGTCACACTGCTATTTTTGTTGAAAAAATATCTGTTGTAAGTAATTTTATTTTAAATTCTTAGCAGAAATAATATATGTACACCATCTACATTGCAAATCCACCAACACAGCGAAAAATTATTTTTTATCCTTTAAATAGCAGGTAAAATGAGTTATAAAATCAGCTCTGAATGTTACGTTAGTCACAATGGAATGACCTTACACAATTACACATACATAAAATTCATTTATTCGCCTTGAGATCTTGAGTTTTATCTGTAGGCATTTTCCAGTAGAGAGCAGCTTCATCAGCATTATAGATTTGCTCATCTACCAAGTCTAGCTCAACAATTTTTCTATTCAATTCATCAGGAAAACATGCTGCTGCTGTATCATCGGCCGATCACTCTTCTCCGAAAATTCGTAATTGGCCTATACCGTGTCTTTTTTGCCACAATATAAATGAGAAAGAGACCTTTTCTGAGCACTTTACACATTTTCTCAAAAATGGTTTCGAACTAATTTTTTTTTTTTTTTGGGGGGGGGGGAACAAAAGAAAAGAGCGATATATCCGAATGAGCGATATAAAGAGGCGCGATATAACGAGGGGCTACTGTATTTTTATTTTTTAAATCCAAGTATGAGCAAATCCAACAATAAAATGTTGGATTTGCGATTATC
Organism: Uloborus plumipes; assembly: GCA_038373865.1. Lineage (NCBI taxonomy): Eukaryota > Metazoa > Arthropoda > Arachnida > Araneae > Uloboridae > Uloborus > Uloborus plumipes. Next base: position 49,704 of record JAXGGA010008534.1, read on the forward strand.
ACCGACCAATTTTGCTTATCGGTATACTCTTAGGGCATACCGTTTCCTGTGCAAATAATTGCCATTTTATTTTGTCTTGAGCCGAGACCGGATTATAAGCAATTACATATTCTAGCCTCTTTTGACATCTTCTTTTTTTTTTTTTTTGTTGATAAATGCATATCACTGAAGATTTTACATGCTTTGAGATTCTTTTTCCTTTAGAACATTAACCCTTTAAGTGGTCAAATATTTTACCAGAAATGCTTCCACAAAAGTTAGATTTTTTTATTGCCCATACTTAACATACTTAACAGAACAAGAATATTAAGAATTTTTCTTTTTTTTTTTTCGTTTTTAATGCTTTTACGACATTTGTTATTTTACAATTTTGGTCCCAAAAACCCTAAATGTTTGCTTTTTTCAAGTACATTCTGCATGCAGTAAAGAATGGTTTACAAATTATGCAAAAATTTCTCTTACACTTACTGTGAATTTTGAAGTTTACAATTTTCCAAACAGTTCAGAAATCTTTTTCATACTGTCTAGTCATACAGTCGAACAAAAAGTTCCTACTTTTCCGCTACATAGAAAAACCGGATGAAATGCATTTCATTTACATGGATAAGCCACACCATCTGTTGAAAAATAATACTACTAAATAGTCTCTTTCAATAATGAAAAAATCGGGCAAACCAGAAAAGGAAATCAGAAAATAACGATGCCCGTACGCCGTACGGGCAAACCAGATGAGGCCAATTTCGGGCAGCACGTACACTGCACGGGCAAACTGCTAAAAGGGTTAAGCAAAAGTTAACATTAGATGTACTTATAGTTAAGTCGTTGCTATCACAATTTAAAGTTATCTTTGTGAACAGTTATTTTTTTATGTATGGTGTAATTCAGGCACTGGTAGGATTTTTTTAGCAATAGGGTCATTCCATGTCAAGTGATCCAACGTTTTTTACCTTACATTTTTGTATTTCTTTCACATTTGGCTCATCAATTGTACCCCTTGAGGTAATCAAAAGTCTCAATTTTTGGATTTTTATCTCTATTATTTTTTCATTTATGAGACTTTGAACTTTGGAAAAACCCTCGTTTTTCCATGGATAAGGGTACATAAAAGGGACCATAACTCGGCACCAAATATAGATAGAACGATTTGGTAAATGGCATTTTAAAGTACGTTAGTTGCCGCTTAATCGGATATGCAACATGACTAATTTGATAAAAATTTTCTTTTTCAAAAAATGAAATTTAAATTTCAAATTTAAATTTCTCGAAAAACATATAATTAATTTTTTTGAAAAAATTCTCAAAAATTTTTGTGTATTTCATCTATGTTTGTACAAATTTTTAGATTGGGATCTCAATGGGATCATATTTTTTTGAATTTTTGAATAAAACTGTATAGGAAAAAAATGATATTTTTTAGATTCTATTTATTTAAATACTAAGTTCTCTTGCTTGTGATGGTCTAAAAAGTAGTGAACAAACATGAATATGTTTAAAGTGAGCTAGCATGAGCTTATAGATTTGTCAGGTTCACCCCCCTCCCCCTTCCTCCCCCGCACAACCACTCTTTTTTAATTCAAAACTGTTCAAAATGTTAAAAAAAAAACTCTTTGATACAAAATGAATACTAAACTTTTTTAAAGTTGGTAAATGAGTTTCCTTATAACTAGACGAAGTATCCCCCTCCTCCACCCAAATATACCATTAACGCTGTACTATTATGACGTCTAACCTGGGGATTGAATTGACTATTATTTTTACTCTAGGTAAGTGAGCTAGCATTAACTTGTAGATTGGTCAGCTCCCCCTCCCTTCCTTCCTGACCCAACCATTTTCCCCCCAAACTGTTTAAAATGCTAAAAAAAAGCTTCTTTGATACAAAATGAACAGTAAACTTGTTTAAAGTTGATAAATGGGCTTCCTTATAACAAGGCAAAGTACAACCCTTCCCCCACCCAAATATACCATTAACGCTATACTAATATGACGTCTCACCTGGGGATTGATTTGAGGATTATTTTCCCCCTAGGTATATATTGTTTTTCAGACGAAGTGTTTCGTTTTCAATCCGAACTTCACAAAGTGTACTTCCATTCAAAATCTGAATTTAAACTTATGGTTCATTTCATCCCCTCCCCCAGCACCAATCTTCAATTTTGAAGGGAGGGAATAAATGGGTCGCCCCAAGATCATAGCAAACAGCAAAATAGCACTGTTTCCCCTTGTTCTCATAATGTTTTCCCATTATTTTTACACAAAACTGAAAAGAAATTAAAGTGTCACGTTATATGTCAGTCCCCATCACTGCCTTTCCTTTCTCTTATTGGACAAAGCTCATGAGCTAATAGGAAAGAGTAACAAACAGAACAAACTGAAACACTACCAGACATCAGTAGAGACTAAGGCTTTGAAATGGGGCTAGGCGGGATGATAAAAAAATAAAAGTTTGGAGTGGAAAGGTAGGGTAAGGGGGGGGGAGCAATCTGTAAAGAAGTTAAACAACATGTGAGGTTGTGCTCAAAAAAGCAGTGTTTGTTTAATATATAGTATATATAGACATATCTTGCTGCATTACTTTCCTTTACAACAAAATGAAAAAGAACACAAACGATTAAAAAAATTAAATAACAGCTGCACACTAGATAATGTGGAAAGATAGTTATGGGGACACAGACATAGTATCTGATATTTTGATTTATTTTCAGTTTTGTGCGAAAAGAATAGAAAAAACGATGAGAACAAGGCGAAATAGTGCTATTTTGCTGTTTGCTATGATATTGGGGTGACCCATTTATTTCCTCCCTTCAAAATTGAAGATTGGTGCTGGGGTAGAAGATGAAATTAATCATAAAGTTAAATTTCAGATATTGAATGGAAGTACACTTTGAAGTTCGGATCGAAAAGAAACACTTCGTCTGAAAAACAATATATATACCTAGGTTTGAAAATAATCCTCAACTCAATCCCCAGGTTAGACGTCATATTAGTATAGTGTGAATGGTATATTTGGGTGGGGAGGGGGATACTTCGTCTAGTTATAAGGAAACCCATTTCCCCACTTTAAATAAGTTTACTATTCATTTTGTATCAAAGAGTTTTTGTTTTTTTTTTTAACATTTTGAACAGTTTTGAATTAAAAAAGAGTGGTTGTGCGGGGAAGAAAGGGGTAGGGGGGTGAACCTGACAAATCTATAAGCTCATGCCAGCTCACTTTAAACATATTCATGTTTGTTTACTACTTTTTAGACCATCACGAGCAAGAGAACTTAGTATTTAAATAAATAGAATCTAAAAAATATCATTTTTTTCCTATACAGTTTTATTCAAAAATTCAAAAAAAAATATGATCCCATTGAGATCCCAATCTAAAAATTTGTACAAACATAGATGAAATACACAAGAATTTTTGAGAATTTTTTGAAAAAAATTCATTATATGTTTTTCGAGAAATTTAAATTTGAAATTTAAATTTCATTTTTTGAAAAAGAAAATTTTTATCAAATTAGTCATGTTGCATATCCGATTAAGCGGCAACTAACGTACTTTAAAATGCCATTTACCAAATCGTTCTATCTATATTTGGTGCCGAGTTATGGTCCCTTTTATGTACCCTTATCCATGGAAAAACGAGGGTTTTTCCAAAGTTCAAAGTCTCATAAATGAAAAAATAATAGAGATAAAAATCTAAAAATTGAGATTTTTAATTACCTCAAGGGGTACAATTGATGAGCCAAATTTGAAAGAAATACAAAAATGTAAGGTAAAATTTTTCTCGATTTTGGATCACTTGACGTGGAAATGACCCATGAACAGAAAAATCACTTGAAAGAAATAACGCGGTTTTCACTGAAAAGCAAAGCGAAATCTAGATTGTTAACACCCTTGGTTAACACAGAAACGCTCAAACCAACCCTAGGAGATCAGCGCCACACAAGGGCGTAGCCAGGACTCACGTTAGGGGGGTGCAAGCAGTGGCACCCCAATAGGAGGTCACTGTGACCTCCCAAAAAGTTCTTATCCGATACAAATTAGCTGATGAAATTTGGAAACAGTGAGACAGTATTGCAAGGCTGAACTTCTTTATTTTATTTATTTATTTATTTTCTTTAATTAATTAATTTATTTATTTTCGTGATACCTCACGTTTCTTTTGGTAGACATAGATAAGTATGCATTCTTGTATTTTATTTATTTATTTTTTAATCATTCAGTAAAATTGAGTTTCATTCGGTAAATTAAAAATTTTCTCCTCAAAAACAGGTAAGCTTACTATCATTTTCTGAAAAGTAATCAATACTAGATATAATAACGCAGTTTATATAAAGTTCCCAAAAATTAGCATAAAAGTCAAATTTTTCAATAAAACAGAAAGAAAAAAGCAAGAAAGAAAGAGAAAAAATGCTTAAAATTCTATTTGCACAAAAAAAGGAAGAAATTATGAACTCAAAGAAACTATACTTTATTCAGTCATGCACACCTTAAACCAATGGATGGTATAAAATATTTCTAAAAGAACAAAACAGTAGTTTTTTATAAAATGATTTTACCACAATGCAAAACGTAATACAGAAAATTAGATAAAAATGTGAGTGATATGTTTTTAAAACCTGTGTTTTACGTAAACAAAGAAATGGGCAAAAAAGAAAAACATCATCCTTATTTAGAATGAAATGATACGGTTTACTTTAAATGTTTTATGAATTAAAGTACTTAAAATAAATTATATACACAAATAAAAAGCAAATGCACATCCAAAATTAATAAATACACAAATAAATTCGGCAAAATCGTCAGTTACCAAAGAAGTTAAAATTAATCAATAAAGCTTATATCAAAACAATACTGAATATGAAAAGCATGAAAGGGGACAAAATCGTTTGTCAAAAAAATAAATAAAATGGGAGGTCACAGTGACCTCCCATTGGCTCTGATCTAGGGGGGTGCAGCTGCACCCACCTGCACCCCCCTAGCTACGCCCTTGGCGCCACAAGCGGTAATTTCGCCTTGTACACTGCGATGCAAAAGTTTAGACAAAATGCAAATGTGTGAATAAAAAGAAAACTATTCAACGAAATGCTTTCAAATTTCTACTGCAGGTACACAATATGGTCCCAAATACGTGTCTGGAGCTCTTATAACTATAACTGGAATTAAATTTTGGATATTACAAAAGATATTTTTTTACATTGTTGCAAAAGTTTAGACAATAGTCAGGTTTTATGCAAATATCCCTTGAAATGTGATTGGTGGAGGAAATGCGGGACTGTATTATTCATTTATAAAGTGCAGAGATTGCTGAATAAATAATCAAAAACTCAAAAGCTCTTTAGTTCTCGTGTAAAGAAAATGAGAAAGTTTGGAAGCCGAAATTTGAAAATGAACCTACTTTATTAATTTTTTTCTTTTAAATCGGCTCTAGTATGGTAGTACATTGTTTTTTACTTTGTGCAGAGCAAATTCAGACATGCGTATCGATCAAAAAGTCCAAGAAAAATTATATTTCTTAAGGATGAAAGAATTGAAAAAACGGCTCAGACTGACGTTTCCCCCCTTAATCCTACAAAACTTCAACTTGGGTCAAAAACAGCACGTGACAGCATAAGTAAATGAACAACGGAATCGGAATGCATAAAAAAAAAAAACAAAGAATTGTGCTTGAGCTTTTTCAGACAGAGTGTCCCAAATAAGCTAGATTTTATTGGGAAAAGCAGCACAGCATATGATCATTGGATATTTCTCAAGTCCCGCGAAAAGAATTATAATCCATTTAGGCCATCCCAATTTTAATAATTTTTATCAAAGAAAGTACCATTCATTTTTTAGTCACGATGATACATATGCTGCTTTTCACATTAAAATCTGGTTTATTTGGGACACTCTGTCCGAAAAGGCTCAGGCACAAATCTTTGTTTTTTTTATGCATTCCGATTCAGTTGTTCATCTACTTATGCTGTCACGTGCTATTGTTGACCCAAGTTGAAGTTTTGTAGGATTAAGGGTGGAATTGTCAGTCTGAGCCTTTTTTCAATTCCTTCATCCTTAAGAAATATAATTTTTCTTGACTTTTTGATCGATAAGCATGTCTAGAATTTGCTCTCCAGAAAGTAAAAAACAATGTACTACCATACTTGAGCCGATTAAAAGACAAAAAATTAATAAAGTAGGTTTATTTTCAAATTTCTGGCTTCCAAACTTTCTCATCTTCTTTACACGAGAACAAAGAGCTTTTGAGATTTTGATTATTTATTCAGCAATCTCTGCACTTTATAAATGATTAATACAGTCCCTCATTTCCTCCACCAATCACATTTCAGGGATATTTGCATAAAATCTGATTATTGTCTAAACTTTTGCAACAATGTAAAAAAATGTCTTTTGTAATATCCAAAATTTGATTCCAGTTATAGTTATAAGAACTCCAGACACGTATTTGAGACCATATTGTGTACCTGCAGTAGAAATTTGAAAGCATTTCGTTGAATAGTTTTCTTTTTATTCACATATTTGCATTTTGTCTAAACTTTTGCATCGCAGTGTACGAGATTTTCTTTGTTCTCCGGCGCGTCTGGCTAGCCGTTTAAGGATCGCAGGTAGCCATGCTTTGAGAAATCAATGTATTTACATGT